>JALBCR010000408.1:0-219772 GCA_030710515.1 Abscondita cerata
TCATTGTACTTCGTTCCAGTTTTACGTATTGCTCGCAACGCATATGGGAAAAATGTAACGTGCAATTTTACCGATTTGTAGATGGCTCCACCGTCAATTTTGGCGAAATATTGTTAGTTGCTTTCTAGTGCGCGTTGAATTATCGTCAGCGTTGAACCGCCGAGTTTGTGCGTGTCTGGAAGTTATTGTAATTTGTTGTGACAATGGCTAAATGCAAATACGTGAATTGCAAAACAATACAAAGAAGAACAGAGACAAAAGTGTTTTAAATTTCCAATAAAAAGATGTACACCGCGCCAGCGAGGTGGCAAAAAAATTGTGTATTAATTTTTTTTACCTACTGAAATAGCTTTGTGTGTTAACTTATCTTTTATAGTTTTTTTTTAATTTTAAATTGATATAATAAATAATTATGTACTCGTTTGAAGTGATGTACATAAATTCGTCCGGTGTTTTATTAACTTTATTCCGTTTGAAAATTGATCGCATATAATTTCTAATTTTTAATTTATCCATCTGTAAGTTTTTGCAAAAAACAAAAATACAAAACAAATTTAATAGCCCATTAATAACTTATTTGTTGTTTGATTACAATGTACTAAAAGTTGTGTGTAATTAATGAGATTTAATTTTAAAAAATAAAAATTAGATACAATTGACTCAGCATATCTTTTATCAGTAAATTTATGTATATTTTTTCTTCTTAGAATCAACTTGCCAAGTCCTTCTCGATTCAAAAAAACTCAGCAGATTCGTCTTTTCCAACTGGGCGAGAAGCGAATAAATTGTTTATGTAAATAATAACCACAATTACATGGAAATACATAAATATGATGTTTTTATCATAAGTTGTATTTCATTTAATTTTCTGAGTGTATTTAACCGATTGACCTCAACTTGGTCGTTTTACTTAAAATTCCTATTTTCGAAAAAAATATATACAAAAATTTAGATCGTTCAGGAGAAGAATGTAACTAGTTTTGGGGTAATTTCATAAAAATTTAACCTATTTTCAATGTGCTGCAGATTTAAACAAATTTTGAAATAAATTTGTTTTACTTATAAATTTTTTTTATTTAGTTTCATTGAAACATTTAGAATAATATAAAATTTTTATTATTTCATAATTACACTTCGAGATATGACCCCTCAAAATTAGTTGATTTTCGAAAAATAGGGATTTTCAAATAACTTCAATTTTTTCTTTGAACTTTGATTGACTTAAAAGCGACGTCGTTTTGTATGATAACGTATCTTATGATTTTATAACTTGTGTTAATTAGTTTATAAGGACACCGGTTGTAAAAATATTTGATGAATTATTTTAATCGTTAATTTTCTAGTCCATCTTTGAAATAAAAATTAGTATTTACAATAATTGCAATTATTTACAACGTAGACTGGCTAGCGATAAATCATTAAAACCTGATACCGTTGCTGATAACATTTTATTAAGGCTAAATGCAGTTTTACGACGGTGGAATTTGTAGTTCGCATTTTATAAGACGGCGTCGCCAAAATACAGTTTCAATTTTTATGAAAGGTGGGGGTTCTCCATAAGACACGATATTTAACATTAGGTTGCGCTCTCTGTAAGATTTTTAATCAATGATATTATTTTTAGTGTTTTTATAAGCGGTTTAGTTGTTATTGATTATATTTTATTCAAGTATATTTTAGTCAATTATAGCGGTGTTCGTGGCCAAAATTGTAGTTTGACATATCCTAGATTTTTTATTCTTTAATTAAACTGTTATAAAATTATTGATCGTTTTTCTCTTCAAATTGACATTTAAAAAGTTTGTAATCTACTTTTGTAAAAGTTGCGTTTTTTTTTTTTGTGTAAATTGACTAATAAAATATATTTTTAGAGAGAAATCTGTAGTGATTATTTAAGAGATTGATACCGAATCATTTTGTTATTAAAATAATATATTATATTAAAAATTTCAATGTTATTCTCTACCAGCTTGCTATTGTACATTAAAATTGATTTTCAAAACGTTTTGGAATTGCTTTGATTATATAATAATGTAAAATCTATTAGTAACATACATAAACATTTTGTTACAGAAAAGCATCGTCACATACTTTATGTGTATCTACATGATACATTGGTTAAAACCAAATAAAACAATTTAAAGACAAATTAAGTTATCTATTCGCCTTATCTGACTGTTAAACAGGAATAAGTTCACAACAAAGAAAATTGTTGAGCAATGAACAATTTAGGCTAATATCATTAATTACTAAACACAATACAATATTGTATTTCTAAACAATAAATTAATTTGAACTCCCTTGAAAAGGTTAATTATTATCATTACAAACACAAATGTATGGTATTATATTTAATATATCCATCTAGTATCAAAGTAATATGTATTTTAACACAATCAACTAGAGATCATCTGTACCTTTTAAAAGAATATATTAAATAAGAATAATAGTTGATCAAAAATAATATTATTAAATGTATTAAATTAGAAGACATGTAATAACAATAAATTTTAAAGAAAAACAAGTTTTACACTATTTTTTAAAGTATGGGGTTAACAAACTAGTCCAGTCAAAAGAGATCTAAAAGGATCGAAAAGTAGAACTCGTGTATACTGGCGATTTTTTTTCACGTAAATTTAGGCCGTCAGGAATAACATATCAAAAGTTGACATCGACACTGTATGGGAACATTTCGCAATTTGTTAATTTAGGTAAAAATTTTCAGTTTTTAGATTCTATCTTTTTAAGGTTAGGTCCGGATAAAAAAATGTTAAAAGGAAGTTGTTCGTTAGGATCTCAGCTTATTTTATCAACCTAGCCAAAAAAACTAAAAACATTTTGTAACTTAAAATACGTAAAAAAACCGTAAAAAATTAAAATACGTATAATTGAATAATGGAAAGTCGTAGAGCGATGATATTGGGTAAAAGTATAGTTCTCGTGGGTACAGTAAGTGTGCAAAACGCGAGCGCACCAAGTGCAATAGTTTCGTTTATAAAAAATTGGAAAGTTTCAAATGTCTCTGGCTGGGATAAATTTTTTGTAAGGCACTTGGTTGGTTCCCAATTTTACGCTTTTGTGGTGATAAAAAGAGTAAGTTGTGAAAGTTACAGATTTAGAACGGCCGTAAGATTTTTAAAGAAAAAATCGTTAATTAACAAATGAAGAGCTTTTGAAATTTAAAAAATGGGAAATACTTGTCTTTTAACATACATTTCAGTCCCAAAAGTGCATCAAAAAGTTTTAAAAGTCCATTAGTAGGTGCCTTACAAAAACATTCCAAGCCAGTGACAGTTGTAACTTTCCAATTCTGTAAAAACGTAACTATCGCACTTGGTGCGCCTGGGTTTAGCACACTTATTGTACCCACGAGAACTATACTTTCAACCAATATCATCGCTCTACAAGTTTTCATTATTTAATTATACGCATTTTAATTTTTACGAGTTTTTACGGTTTTTACGTATTTACGTTACAATAATTTTTTAATTTTTGGTTAGGTGGATAAAATAGCTGAGATCCTAATCAACAACTTTCCTTTTAACATTTTTTTATCCGACCTAACCTTAAAAAGATAGAAACCCAAAACTGAAGATTTTGACCTTAATTAACAAATTGCAAAATATTCCCATACAGTGCCGATGTCAACTTTTGATATGTTATTCCTGACGGCCTAAACTTAATTTCCGTGAAAAAAATCGCCAGTATACACTAGTTCCACTCATTTTTCTCTTTTGACTAGACTAAACGGGAAAACACCAAAAACTATACTCGGACACGTGTTTCAATAGCTAAACTACTCGTATCATCATCAGCGAACCGATACTAAAAATAAAAACAATAGGAAGCTTATGCAAGGTGTTTCTGAAAGGTGTGTACATGGCTTTACCAGAGGTTCTCTGGCTCAAAATACACCGTTTGATACCAATAAGCAAAAGTGCACTATGAGGGCGCCAGAGGGCGTCAAAATTTCCAAAAAATATTGTATATTGGGAATAGCTCAAAACGGTTTGACGGATTTTGTTCCGCTTATGTGTGCTGGTTGTCTGTGGACAAATTTCTGATGCCAGGAAAAGTCGCTTTCATACGGGCACTGTCAAATAAATGATAATATTTCAACAACCATCAACGATACGAAACCAAAATAATTCTGACAAATAAAACAAACAATTTGAAAACATTTTCTCTCTTGTTAAATTGCGCTAATAAAGTATTAGCTCTTGCACCGTTATGGTGCACTTTTGGTTATAGATAAATTGGTGTCAAAAGATCTATTTTAAACTAGAGAACTTCTGGTAAAGCCATGTACACACCTTTCAGAAACACCCTGTATACAGGTGTCCGACGATTAAGACAAGTAATATATCAGAATTGGGCAGTAGTAGATAATTATAATTTTGGGGGTGTAAATTAGAACAAATGTTGCATCTTTTCTTGTTATTGTGTTACCCAATGAGGTATTTGTTTTTGATCACGTGACGTCGCATTCAAAACTATTAATGGGACAACCTGTATATTTGTGCCTTTTGTGTTCCTCCCGATAAAACAATTCCAACTAACTAGCACATTTGGGGTCTAAAGTGATTAATTCAAGAGCTACAGGTACTTAAAGGATTGGAAGTTAAAAATTCAAATTGAATCCCCTGTAATTTTCGGCTACAGTTTTAGAAGATTTGAAAAAATACCTCATTGGGTAACACAATAACAAGAAAATATGCAACATTTGTTCTAATTTACACCCCCAAAATTATAATTATCTACTTCTGCCCAATTCTGATATATTACTTGTCTTAATCGTCGTGGGACACCATGTATACTATCTGCGTGTCACGCATCGTTACAGTTTATTGATTCTTATATAAGCTTGAATAATTTCGAAAATACTAATGGACCGTGATAATTCATAAACAAACTTCTGTTTTTAAAAATTTCCAAACTTTCATAAGAATCAAGTTCGTTTTTATTATCTACCCTCTCAACAAATTCAAGAAGATGTAAGTGAAAGCACATATGTAAGTGTACGATCTGTTCAACGGATATTAAAGAAACGTCATTTACATCCTTACCATAGTCAGTAACATCAGGAACTTGCTGAACGAGTTTTTGAAATACGTGTTCGGTTCTGTAATTGGGCTCACGATAAATTACGAGAAAATTCCCTTTTATTTTTAAAGCTTTATTCTCTGATAGATAAATAAACATAATTTCCATTATCATTCAGATTTCAATCCTAGAATTTTTTGACAAGTGGATCACCACCGTTGGAGCGTTAATCTTAGGGGTAGCGTTGTCGGCGAGTTTGTTGTAAGACTTTATTTTTTTCCAAATAATGTAAATGGGGTTATGTACTTGGAGTTTTTGCAAAATAAACAATCACAATTATTAGCAAATATTCCTCCTGAAATCCAAGAAAAAATGTGGCTACAGCTTGACGCAGCACCTCCACACAATTCTATTGTTGTACGAGATTATCTCAATAACACCTACCCCGAGAGATGGTTGGGAAGAAATGATCTTGTTACATGCCGCCTAGATCTCCGGACCAGACACATCTTGATTTTTACTAATGGGGACGGTAAAAGAAATTGTTTATGCTAAAGCTTCAACAATGGTAGAGTATATGAAACAAAGAATAATTAACGTTTTAGCGGCACAACATCTGAGTTTAGTTTTAATTTTAAAAATACATTTGCCAAGTTTTGTATTAGTTTTTTATTTGTTTGTTAGTGTTTTCTGATTTTCCGTTTCAATATATGTTATTATCTTTTACCGCTTCCGGTAAAAATATACAGAGTGTTCCACTTAAAAAATTATGAAAAATAATTTCAAAGTTAATAAAGTTGATACTTTGATACTGGGAACCATGCATATCTATTAATTAAAATAATTTAGTGATTAACATCTACTTGATTTTTTAAGACCTGTTAATTATTTTCAGTTTTCTGAGCCTTCTTTAAGGAGTAGTCTAAGATTTTAGATGTTCATTATAAAAAAAGATTGGTGTCTCAAATGATATACACCAACACTTGTAAGAATAATGTAAATTTTAATAATGATACATGTAATTTAAGTAACGTATCTATAGCTACCTAACTAACTAAAACAGTAACCACCCTGGTTAATAAGTAACATGTAACTAATTCTATTACTACTACTAACCCTAACTAAGAAATTAAAAACTAATTGTAATTTCTAACAATATTTGACCATGACGTTGAAGTTTTTGGTATCTTCGATTGAGTTTTATCTGTATTGACTTTCAATGTTTAAATTTTTACAGTTAAGGGGCAAACTTACATGTTATTTTACCATAAGGCGTGACGTTAGTTAAAATCGGGTATAACGTAATGGTTTACCTTCAAATTCATGCCAAGTATAATCAATCTTTTATTAACATGACTGTTAATAATTAAGCAATTTAAAAGTTTGCAATTTGTTCAAAAATAAACAAATAGTCGACGTTGTGAATGACAAATTTTTATTGTAATTGAGACAAAACCAGTGGCTCAATTTATTGGTGCTTGTAACATGTTTGAGATATTGCTATCTAGGCGACGTAAGTCTTTTGAGAATATTCTAAAAGTAAAATGTAACTGTTATTAATCAACGTTTATTATTGCCCATAAGAGTAATGTAAATCGTAGTAAAAAATGTTGTCAAGAGATAGCGCTTGTGCCTGTAATTTTTATATGATTTTCTCCGAATATCAAAATACTTTCCTTTTTACCACGTGAAATCATTGGTTGAAACCATAATATTTTCTCCCTGTTTTAGATTAGCATTTCATGAATAGCACCTTTATTTTCTAATTGATATACTTCAATTTAGGTACGTGTATTATCTTTATATTATTTTTTATTACCGGTTTTGTATTTGTTGATTTTAGTAGAATCGAAAACTGTAATGAAACACTTGAGCAATCTTCACTAGAACCTGATATAAATATTTGTCTGTGCGTTATGTCGTAAAAGAGGCTTATCATTCTCGGACATTGTCATAGTCCTAAATCGCAAATTTTTTAGTCGAATTGCAAATTCTGGATGCGACGATATGGATATTCACTTCGCCCATGAACAATAAACTACACTTCGCTAGTTAAATCGCCACCTCAAATAAATTAAATTTGTAGTAACCTACTAAAAAACAAATTTTAGTACCTACTAGTTTTTCTGTGGTACTAGGTAATTTCGGCGACGTACGTTCACCTATACGGTGTCAGTGTTAACAATAACAGTATTGTTCATGCTACTTCAGTTTCATGCAACTAAATAACCAATTTCAATTTATGTCTTTTTGATAAAGAATAATAACGAGTAATCGAGATTAATCTTGTTTCATGTTTTTGTGATAATCCCGTGGTATTATTTCCTTTTTAAACTTTAAATCGTTCTAAGTGGATTTATACCAGCTTGCAATCTGCTATTAGGCCTGTTCTGAGTTCTAGTGATGCGTCAGTACCGCAGTTCCAACCTAGTACATCCACTCTAACATTGCCAAAACGTTCAGAAGATAGTGATGATGGAAATGATAGTGACTTTTATTGCTCTTCAGAACGTCGACCCTTCAATCAAAATGATCTAGATGACCTAATCAGAGATCTTGGGCTTTCTAAACAATAGTTAGAACTTCTAGCTTCTTGGTTGAAAGAAAGAAATCTCGCGACATAATTATATCCATTTATCGCAGAAAGGGAAAGGAATTTACGCCCATTCTTTTCTGAAGATGATGATTTTGTATTTTGCAACAATATTTCTGGCTTAATGGCTGCAATGGGAATACACACCTATGATTCAAATGATTGGCGTCTATTTATAGATTCCTCGAAACGCAGTCTTAAATGTGTACTTTTGCATAATGGCAATAAACTTGGTTTTTTTTCCTACTGCGCATTCAACAAAATTGAAAGAAGAATATCCTACAATATCATTAGTTCTGGAGAAAATAAAGTACAAAGAACATAACTGGGTTATATGCGTAGATCTAAAAATGGTAAATTTTCTGTTGGGTCAGCAAGGGGGTACACGAAATATCTTTGTTTCATATGCTTATGGGACAGCCGAGGTAAAACTGAGCACTGGACTAAGAAAAGTTAGCCTGTTAGGGAGACCTTAGTTCATGTAAACTAAATGTGATAAATATTCCACTAGTATCAAGAGACCGCATAATACTGCCTCCTCTGCATATTAAATTAGGGTTAATGAAACAGTATGTGAAAGCTCTTGAAAAGGAGGGGGGATGTTTTAAGTATATCACAACAATGTTTCCAAGACTGAGTACTGAAAAGATAAGATCTGGTATTTTTAATGGTCCTCACATCCGAAAATTAATAAATTATCCATATTTTAGCAGTTGCATGACGGTTGTTGAAAAATCTGCTTGCAATGAGTTCGTTTGGTTAGTGGTAAATTTCTTGGGAAATCAAAAGTCACCTGACTACCATCAACACATTCAGAAACTAATGCTGAACTTCCAGCGACTTGGATGCAACATGAGCATTAAGCTACATTTTCTCTTCAGCCATTTAGACCGTTTTCCTGAGAATCTTGGTGATCTAAGTGAAGAACAGGGAGAACGCTTCCATCAAAGTATTTGTACTATAGAAGACCGATACCAGGGTTACAGGAATAGGAATATGACGGCCGATTACTGTTGGAGCATTCAGAGTAGTACTCCTGAATCAGCTCAGGCAAGGAAATCGTACAAGAGAAAGTTCTGTTCTTAGTAGTTTTGATAATAAAAATGTTTGCTTGAAAACTGGAATATTTTTGGAAAAATTCCTCCCCTTCATATCTGAATAACTAGAGCTGCTACGGAAAAAGGGACTTCAAATTTGAAATCAGTGAGGTAAGTACTTTTAGAATCAGGTATAAAACTTCATGCAACAAAACCACCGTTTACTAGTGTAATCTATTTGTTTATTATTGTTTTAATTATTAACTAAGTTTTACATGTATGTGGATTTAGTTGTGATATTTTTTAACGGGATTCATTTTAATACCTTTCTTTGTTAGTAAGTATTATTTACAGGCAAATTTAAAATTTTTAAAAGTTAAAAAATCTAGGAATTAACCTTTAATATGTGTATATTAATTGTCAATAATGACATTGGGTTATTGTTAAATTTCAAATAGTTTGGGCGTAGTAATTTATAACTACCTAATGTAAGTATTTTTTTTCTTTGGTTATTATTGTATGTATGCGTTTAATACTTTGATACACGTGCCTCGACTACCTCAGTGTCTTTTGGGGTAGGTTCGTTAAACTATTAATATTCTTACATACATATATTTTTTTTAAAGTTTGTGATGGGCGCCAGACTCAAGTTACTGCTCGTTTTAGTTTCGGCCGAGTCAACCGAAAAGCAAAAAATAAAATAACGAATTACACACAATAATATAGAACAATTAAAATGCAAGTTGTTTGACCAAGATGTATATATTATTTAACAAGTTTAACAGAAATATTATGTTGTTTTTATTTGTTAGGAACTGCCAAAATTAACTTAAACTACACAGTAAATTTAATTTTCAAAATTAGAAGGGTAACGGGTAATTAAGGCCTTGCTTACCGCGTTGTTTTGTCTTTTTTATACAAATGCTAGTAAAATAAAAATATAACCAAATAATAGGTTTGGTTTAAAAGGTAAATAATTAGGTGGCAGCACTAAATAAATCAACAAACGAAAAATGTCAAAATAAATTACAGAAATTGTACATGGATTATAGTGTTGTAATTTAGAGCAAATGTAAATAATATTATAATATTGTAAGGAAGTTGAAATGCAACACATTAAATCTCATGCAGTAAAATAAATTCTTTTGATTAACTAATAATTCGATTAAAACAAAATTTTCATTAATTAGTGATTTGATTAGACCAAAATTGATTTTCTTCAAGGTAACGTTGTTGACGGTAAGTAAGATAATGAAATGTTTTCCCTGACATCTATGTTTCTGCTTATCTGCGTGCAGAGATTACAGGTGTTCGTGTCGACAATGAGACCAACCGGTCTTCGGACTAAATGGCACTTCCCAAACTTCCAATTTATTTGCATCTCCCAATTGGCGGATTGTTTTTTGATGAGCTCCTTAATTATGGGAAAACTCACTTCCGTCCAATCATCAAAAAAAGGTGTAGGTGACCAAAAAGATATTTATGATTATCCAATCCTAAAGCTTAGGTATAAATTTAAATCCTATAATAAGGGAATTAATTAATATAAAGAATAACGTTTATCCTTTTAGGGATTACTCAGGTAAAAGTTGGAAATTGTTTAACTCAGAAAAAGCATTTAATTTCAACGGGGCGACGCAGGCGGAAGACAGCCACAGAAAATCCAATTTTATAACTAAATGCCTCTTATCAATAAATTTTCGAAATTATTACTGTGATAAGAATTTCTAACGTATATACAACCAACATCACACCGAGTTAATTATATACAGGTATAAACAAAACTAAAATAAATGTTATAAATTTTTTTATGTAAAATAAATTACCTTTTTACAAAAACTGTGGTAAGTCCAAAAGCAGTAAACAGGTTACTTTGATATTCTGAGTGTTAATAGAAAACAGTCAGGTATGTTAAATAATATTTTACATATCATTTTGAGTTTCTTTACCGCACGTATTAACTTATAAAAACTATTAAAAAGAAAATTTTGACTACAGTAGTAAAAGTACATACAAAAACACATTTTTACATAGTTTTTCTATTTTGGGTCGCTTACAGAGCTATAAAAGCACCCATATTAGTTCTTTTATAGATATTTGAGTTCTTTTATAGAAATAGAACAATTTTTATTCCGAACGGTGGTAACACTGATTTGATATTAAACGTCAAAGCTATCGTTACTCTCGGTGTGCGTTAATTTAAATCGTAATTGATGTTCAGTAGATTTATTTATCTACTTATTTTTATTTCCACCCATTTTTTTAATGAAACATGATAAATGTACTAATTAAACTTAAACTAGCATTTAAACCAAAGTTTAATGAAAATATTGCCACCGTAGCAATTACTCTCCAAAATTCCCTAAATTTAAAAACTCACGAAATTTTATTTAAAATCAATCTGAAAAGCCCAAAATAGAAAAAATAGTATAAGAGAATTCGTTTCAGAAGGTATTTTAGCGGCTCGTACTTACTTATAAAATACTCGTCTTATAAAATGCGTCTTCTGAAACTAGTTCTTTAATATACTATTATATTGTCATCAAGTGTAGAATTATTAGTAAAATAGGTTTTATTTGATTTTAATGGCTCCATCGTTTTAGTCGCTTTTTAACCTAATTTTAAAAGTTGACAATCGCAATTGAATTTTGTTCAAACTTGTATCATTTTATTTTTTAAACTTTTATCTCAAACGTAAATGATTATTTATTAATTCTACAAAAACTAAACTGTAGAATTACGATACAAGGCAAACCAAAAGTTTTGCTGAAACTACATCTATTTTCCCATTTACTATGTGTGTGACACGTAAATAGAAACAAACAAAATAGTTTTAAGCATCGAATCCAAAACCAAAACATATTTTTGTTTAGATGATTTTTGAAAAATAGTAATAATTCATAAAATCGGACCAACAATGTTTTGGAATAAATATTAATTGTTTTTATGAAGTTTTACTCTAATGTTCAGTATTGACTTTTTCTTGTTTACTTGTTAATGTGTTCAGATATTCTAGAATAAATAAAATACTACGTCATTATGAATTCAATAAAATACTAGTGAACAATAATTTAAGTTAACATGAACGACTGTTAATCAATGTGTTTAGTATTTAATGATAAATACATTATACTGCAACATATTAAATCTATAAAGTTTTTATTTATTGATAATCATATTACCTATTTTATATATTATAATGGACATATTTTTTTAAAGTTGCAAATGAAATACTACAAAAGGAAATAATTTGTTTGATAGACGTCTAAACTTTTATCAGATAAATGTTATTTTGAAGAGAGTTTTACGAAATCCAAACAATTTGAATACAAAAAGATTGATTGTGGTAACTAAAATATCGTTTGAGATACCAATCTGTGTTTGTAAACGAAATAATATAATAAGAAAAATTTATTTACTGTATTATTTTTAAAATCTGCTTTTCGAAATTAATTAATATTTAATAGTTATTTAAATAATGCTAGCACGTTAATTTTTAAAACACGTGGCAAATGAAAGTTAACAAAAGATGTTAAGACATGTTTAACCAGAAGTTTTAATTGTTTCCATTGCATAATAGTATATGGCTTCGCTGTGACGTCCTACAGAACAGTTATCTAGACCATCAATTAAAAGTAAAAAGTGCAACATTATAATATCGATTGAGGTAATGAAACCCAGTAATTTCAAAGAATTATGTGTATAAACTTTTAGTCCCAAAAGTGTAATGTTATAAACCACGAAATAATATGTAAAAATTCGGATTTGCACCACTGCCCTGATTTTAAAAGTTAAATCACACAATATTGTTCTGCAGACTCGGTTTATATTAAAAAATGCGACAAATGATACTAAACTGCGTTTTCTGAAAAAACCCTCATCTTACCTAACCAAATTGAAGAGAGACAAATTCTGCATCCGATGGAATTAAAATATACAGGATGTTCTATTTGAAAAAAATCGACTTTTTGGACATCTAAACATCACCTAACTTCAGAAGCAATTGTGGACACTCTGTATACTTCAGTACTATAATTTTAATCTGGTTACTTAGCTCTTTCAAGATTCTGCTTGTATAGTAAGGACGTTTTTCTAAACCATCTACCAACTGAGATATTGTGGTTTATAAATACAATTGCAACAGTCGAATTTTTTTCGAAAAACTAAAATAACTCAAAAACTCTAAGGTTTAGAAGTGTAACACTTTATAGATTTTTATTCAGAAAAATTAGTAGAATCCAATTCTGCAATAAACAAAATTTGTTGTTTCATAAGAAAAATGTATGTTTGGTTGTATTTTGTCAATATTTTTAAATTATGGCCTCGATACATTCATACAATATAATACTGTATAGCACTAGTCACAAACTGTTCTGTCTTCTGATACTACGACAAAACATCAATGTGCTCAGTCAAGCTTTCATTATCTAATATTACGTTTTCAAGTTCTAATTGACGTTTTCATTAGACTCTCCTTGTAAACAAGAATATTGTAAAAGTTATTGAACTTTTTTTAAACTCCGCGGCATTGTATAAGACACACTTACCAGAGTTACCAGAGGTTTTTTATTGAACTAAATGAATTTTGTCCTTGCAGAGCAGTCTTTTGGTTTTATTTAGAATGCAGGGTGGGCCTACGAAACTAATCCTTTTTTTATTTCAAATATCATTCGATTTCTTCTACCATGGTGCGATTGCCAAATAATGAGGATTATGGGTAATTTCAAACAATTATCTATTTGTAACGCAGTACAAAAAGTTACTTTCCGCATATTTGCCATCGGGTTTAATTTCACGATCTTTTCCGCTTATTGTAATCACGTCGATTTACGCACGAGTTTGTAGTAGCGTGGATTTTTGTAGCTCGACAACAAACTCTTTGCCTCTTTAACCTCAGAAATTTGATTGTTATATTCGTCAACGTTTAAAAACAATTTGTTGTCATCTTGTATATTTTGTATGATTAGATTTTCAGTAAATCGACTGCGCATTTCATCATAATCCATGACGAATTTAATTATTAAACTGACAATATCGTCATTGACTGGCAAATAACGTCATTGTCCTGATTATAGTAATTGCCCGTAACATATATACTAATTTTAATACATGATTCTTATAAACTAATAAATAAAAAAAAACATTGTACTGTTTGGACTTTGGTTTGCCACTGGGATTCACGAACAAAACATAAATGCACGCAGTTAGTCACAAGAGATCTCTTACCTCCAAAAAAGCAAGAACTTCTGACTAAAAATTATTTTGGAAACTATTTATATGTGAATCTATTATAAAATTAAAAACTGCCAATGTTTAAATTCAAGATTTAGTTTTTTTCCCTAAATTAAAAAAGCAAATCCACGAAGTCGATGTTTTTAAGACCTAAATGAAGCAGTGGAACAATTTTTTTTGAGAAACTCTAGAATAGAT
This sequence comes from Abscondita cerata, assembly GCA_030710515.1. Classification (NCBI taxonomy): domain Eukaryota; kingdom Metazoa; phylum Arthropoda; class Insecta; order Coleoptera; family Lampyridae; genus Abscondita; species Abscondita cerata. The sequence goes on from JALBCR010000408.1 coordinate 14,104, forward strand.
GTGTAGTCCTATTACCTAGTTGATTGTATGTTAAAAAGTAAAATATATTTTTTTATTGGAATTAAATCTCCTGTTTCAAGGAATACGAACTAAATTTTGTAAAATTTTAAAATATTTGTAGGTATGATTTAGAAAACTAATTCTATAACAAAAAAAAGAAGTTCAGAGTACAAAAGATAGTGATTCAAATATTAATGCAGAAGTCACTAATCAATTATTATCTACTTTGAACAAAATATAGGTAACAGTTACGGAAATTACTAACTTGATCGCCGTCATTCTAGAAATTGGCGGAAATTGGTATATTGAGCAATACGTTTAGATAGATAAATTATTTATTTCTATGGTACATTTTTTTAAATATATTGGTATCTATTTCAAATAATAATTTTCTAATTTTTAGAAATTCTCGATGTATTCCATCGAAATCATTAGATGTCAAAACCAGAAAAATAAGTAACAGTAACAAAACAGTAAGACTATAGTTGAAGTCGTTGAGTGAGTGGTACCTGTGTCGGTGGTCTGTGATTTAGTTTATAATCTCCGTAAATTCTTTTCTAATAATTACCAAAACCAATAATATAAATCATCTATGTAGTAGCTGTGAATTTGTTATATTTCATTCATATTGAAAGAATATTAACGTAAGTAATTTGATTTTAATAATCCAAATTGTATTTATTGTGGCCTTATTGCTGCATACAGGCGTGTGAACTTGAATTATCGCTTGACCTCGTATATTGATAGAAATATTTATTTATACAAATTTTTGTTCATGAAACACTAACCTCTGTTTTCTATTATTTTCCTTACCGTGGTCTTTTACCCTATTTGTGTTGTATAAAGTCGCTTTGATTGACCCCTTAGCGTGAAATTTGTAGTTTCCTGTAGAAATAGTCCTTTTCCTCGTTTTACGATATCATAATGGTTCTTAACTGTTTTGCTGTAAAAGCAACATTAGCACTCGGTCTGAAGCGTTAAAATGTCATGGAAATGTTCTAAATGGTATCATCGCTAATATTTAGATGATACTATGGATATAATGGCATATTATTTAGAAGAAGCTAAAAACGTGGCGGTGAAGCCTGGACTTGCCCAAATTGTCTGCCAGTTGATGAGAATATCAGTAAAAAGCAAAGTTCTTAATACTTCAATTATGGAATTCATAAAACTAGTTTCAAAAGAAGAATTGCCTTCTTTATTCAAAACTGAGTTTCAAAGCTCGTTAAAAGATATCAATAATGAAATTGATAGTATTAAAGACCGCTTGCATAAAATTGAAAATACTTTGTCTATGGCGTCGTTGTCTACATTGTCCACTAATGAAATCTTGGATGAATTCCAAGATAGGATGCGGAGATCAAAAATTTACTGGTTTTCAATGTGCCTGAACCTGAGGGTACATTAGAAAATAAAATAAGAAGTGATACATTGGCTATTGAAAATATAATACATCACTCGATCAAGTTTGAACCTGTTAAACTTATTAGACTTGGAAAGGTATCTAGTAAACCTAGACCTATAAAAGTTTGCTTTGCCGACAAAGATTCGGTTATCAATGTTTTAAAAGCTGTACGTGCCATAGACACCGGTAATATTAAATTTAGTTCGGATCGTACGCAAAGTCAACGTGATTATTTAAAATCTCTCAATGATGAACTCCAGAGACGCAAATCTGAAGGTGAGACTAACTTATTAATAAAGTACGTCAATGGCAACCCAGTGATTACGAAGTCTGATACTTCTCGGAATTCAAAAACTAAAACTAATAACTTAAAAATTTATTTTCAAAATGTAGGCGGTATGAGAAGCAAGCTTAAAGAATTACATAAATCTGTTAATTGTTGTGATTATCATGTTTTGATTCTAGTTGAAACGTGGCTCGATAGTTATATTAGTGATGCTGAACTGAAAATACCAAATTTTAATATTTTTAGACTTGATAGATCTGCTCAATCAAGCTCTAAACTTAAAGGTGGTGGTGTCTTGATTGCTACAAATAAATTCTTAAGTTGTACCTTGTTAGAATCATCTTATTCAAATATTGAACATATTTTTGTAAAAATTGAAAATGAATTAGTTATTGGAGCAGCTTATATTCCACCTCATTCACAATTCTCTTGTTACAGTGATCACTCATTAGCTATTGATGAAATATGTTTACTCAATCCTAATCTTGATTTTATATTTTGTGGTGATTATAATCTGCCTAGTGCAAAATGGGGAACCTTGTAACAAAATAGTAATTTGTTATTAAGTAATAATAACTGTCAACGTGCTCAGTCCTTAGCTGACTGCTTTAGTTTTAACTTATTAAAACAAAGAAATAGCATACCCAATAAACGGGGTGTCCTGCTTGACTTAGTATTCTCAAATTTGGAATTGCTAAATATAGAATCTGCTGATGATTTATTGTTTGAAAATAGTTTTCATCATATAGCCTATACTTTTTCCGCTTCCGTTTCTCCACTTACTGATACACTTTATACAGAATATGTTTTCTATGATTTCAAGTCTGCAAACTACTCCACTATTAACTACTATTTATCAGCAGTAAATTGGTTTGATGTTTTGTCAAAAGTTGACGTTAATATCATGGTGGAAGAATTTTACAATATATTAAATGTTGTTTTACATGAATTTATTCCTAAACGAATAAAAACACTGTCAACTTATCCCAAATGGTTTAATAGAACACTTATTTATCTTGTTAAAGCAAAAAGCAAGCACATTGCGCATTTAAAATTAGTGGTTTGCTTGAGGATTACAATAAATTTCAATCATTAAGATTTGAATGCAAAAATTAAGCGCTTCCCTTTATAGTGAATATATTAGAAAATGTGAAAATAATATCAAAGTTAACTCTAAAAGGTTTTGGTCATTTGTAAATGAGAGTAAAACATTTATGGCTTTCCTAAACGCATTGTTTTACAATAATAAGTATAGTAATTCTGGCGAAACGAGTGTTGATTTATTCGCTGATCATTTTAGTAGTGTTTATGGTAATTGTAATAAATCGGATGCAACCTTTCCTTATGATGGATCCATCTGTGTAAACTCAATTAGTATTTCTATGTCTGATATTTTTAATAGCTTGAATTGTTTATCTGACTCATTCGGTCTGGGCCGGACAGCTGCCCCCTATTTCTTGAAAGATGCGTATATTCACTCACTGTTCCTTTATCAATTTTATTTAGTAAATCCTTAAGCACTGGAGTTTTTCCTACTTGCTGGAAATACTCTTATATAAACCCGTTACATAAGAGTGGTACAAGAGAAGACATATCTAATTATAGAGGAATTACGGTTCAGTCAACTATACCTAAGATTCTAGACCAGTTAGTTTCAAAAGTTTTAATGTGGAAATGCAAACGAGTGATATGTGAGGAACAGCATGGTTTTCTTAAAGGTAGATCTACTATCACAAATTTGATGACATTTCAAATATACTTGCTGGAAGCTATGGAAAAGGGTTATCAAGTTGATGCTGTTTATACCGATTTCACAAAAGCCTTTGATCGGGTTAATCATTATGTTCTATTAAAGAAACTAGAAAGTCTAGGATTTAGTGACCTTGTTAATAAATGGTTAAGTAGTTTTTGTGTGAACGTATACAACATGTAAAAATTGGTAATTATTTATCCAAAGCTATACATGTGACGTCTGGTGTTCCCAAGGATCCCATTGTGGTCCAATTTTATTTTTGCTCTTTATTAATGATTTAAGTAAAGTTATCAAACATTCTTCTTTCTCTAATTTTTGCTGATGATTTCAAATTATTTACTACAATAAAAAATAACTTTGATCGAGTTCAACTGCAAAATGAATGGGAATGGTGTTGTTCAAATTATCTTGAACTCAATATTAAAAAGTGTTGTAGTATTTCGTTTAGGAGAAAAAAAATTGAACCTAAATACTACCTTCATGGTTATGAGCTTCGTTCAGTATGTGAAATAAATGATCTAGGAGTTATATTTGATAATCGATTAACGTTTCTTCCTCATATTAATGATATCACAGCTAAAGCATTTAGGACACTAGGTTTTATTTATCGATTTTCTAAACCTTTTAGTATTGTTTGTCTTAAAACTTTGTATATATCGTTGGTTAGAAGTCAACTTGAATATGCTTCTCAGATATGGTGTCCTAAATACAACAGTAATAGTTGCTTGCTCGAGAAGGTCCAAAATAATATTTATTAATGATTTCTTTTAAACTCGGTATTCCTCGTATAGAGTATAGTCATTCTCAAATGATATCATTAGTCAAATTGTACTCGCTTCATAATCGGAGAATATTTTTAGATTTGTGCTTCGGATACAAATTGATAAATAGGCTAACTGATAGTAGATTCTTACTGTCAAAAATAAATTTTAATTTCTGTTTCTTTAAGCCTAGTCGTGTTACTTCTAGACTGCTATTTAGATCTGACTTTTATTCAACAAACTATGGTGTTCATAATTGCATAACACGATTTATGAAATATTCTAACAAATTGGCGTTCGACCCTAATTTTGATCTTTTTTGCAATTGTTTATTTAGTTTTAAAAAGAATTTATTACGTATTAATTTATCTATTTGTTCTAGTGTGTAAGCTACTTATTTCAACAATAATGTTCTTTATCAATTCGTTGAAGAATTTATTTTAGTTTAGGTATTACTCATTTAATTAATTACCTAGTTTAATTTGTGTGTTTGTTATATTATCTTTTATTTTGTATTTGGAAACGGTGTATACCGTAAATATATAAATAAATAAATAAATACGAAGTAAGTAATTGTATGGATTACTTACAATGTAAAAGTTATGAATCATATTCATGTATCGAAAACACTGTTTTTTCAACATTTATCAACACTTACAAGGAACAACCGATTTAAACAAATATCAAAAACGTAGTAAAATTAGATAACATTGTAATCGAAATAATAGTGGACTCATGACGCTGATTAAACCATAGAAGTCAATTATCATAATTTCGATGGTATAGTAAATATTTCAGGTGTATTTGGAATAGCATCAATTGTCACATGTAATTAAAGATGAGCGGATACATTAATTTTTACTTAAGTGTGAAAATCGAAACAAAATCTGATTTGGAACGGTAACTCCCAGCAAATTGCATTTAATTCATGTGATATGCACGTCATTTTGTTTTTGCAATTTCCATAATTTTAGTCATCAGTTAAAAAGTAAAATAATAGTTAATAATTATTATTACTCATAGTCAATGCCATTTCTATGAGTGAGTAATATAATATTGTGGATAAGGTGGAAGTATATTGACAAAAACAGTTAGATAATATTCTAGGTCATTGTGATAGTATTTTTAAATTTGACTATAGCAGGAGTTTTAGAGAACCAGATTCATAAAATAAACTTAGCTAACCACAAACAAGATGTACCTCTTCGGCCCATTGTTAGTACAATTCAATTTCCTTCATACATATTAGCCAAATTTCTATCAATAATCCGCAACGAATTTCTAGGATTCACACATCTTAAACTAGTCACCATTTCATTCAAACGTTTAGATAGTTTTCTTGTTACATCATTGTTTACAAAGGTTTCTGTCAAGGTTCTCTCGAAATTATCAATAAAATATGCTGACATTAAGTTTACATGGAAATTGAAGAAAATCATTGTCTCATATTCCTTGACGGACTTGTCACCCGTAAACAAAACGGTGGATTAGTTCATTCATACTTACAGGTACTTACATGCTTCTTCATGCCATCATCCTGACCAACAAAAATCAGTTGTTGAATCTCTAGTGTTTCGAACATTTTCTATGTGTCAACCGGCAATCTGAACTTGGAGCTACGTCATCTAACTTATGATTTTCATTGCAAATGGTTATAGCAATTAACTGTTACAGTTTATTTGAAAGAAAAAATTAATATTTGTTGTCTGTTTCTAAACAGCTAAGCACTAGCAACAGTCACGAGGAGTTGTGGGAGGTTCTTGTAGGGCAATATGATGAGTAGAGATGCTTTGAAACGGATTTAAATAATAATAATAATAATCATAATGATAATAATAATAATAATAATAGTAATAGTAACGTTCATTAATTCACAAATGAACATGTATTGTAGCCATTTCAATGTGCAACACTGAAGGCTTTTGGCCTGAGAGAAAAACTAAACTAAATAATACTATTTTATAACTATTTAAAACTGTTTCACTGAATGTATTCGTGTACTAAAAGAAATAAAAGTAGAGAGTAGATAAAAGAATACTAAGACAGAAAAAATAAGAGATTTAGGATATGTAACTTCCAAAATTTTATAATTATAACCAAAAATATGTGTAGTAAGGGGGTGTAAAAATTATTTTATTTAAAAATGTTTTTTAAATATTTCAAATAATTACAATTTTTCTAATAATATTTGCCGGTATTTACTTTTAAATGAGAATATAGACAGAGAAAAGTCATTTATTCTGTAACAATTAACATAAAAGCAATATTATATGTAAATGAACGCTTAACATGTTCTTTTTGTGGAGAAGGAATACTTAATAAACATTTTTAACGAATATTGATGTTATGAACATCTGTTCTATATCGGATTTTATTCACAAGGTATGGCAGTGTTTTAAATTTTTAAAATTTTGTAAAAAACCCGTCGATTAGCCATATTAACCCAATATAGTTGTTTTAATTTATAACTTATGTGTTCCCTCCGTCTAATACCAAAAATAAGTCTCATGCAGGAATTTTGAAGTTTTTGGATTCGTCTCACATCAACGCTATCCAGACATGAATTATATATGGTGTCACAGAAATTCAGATGCGATATCACACAACATTTTCTTAGTTTGTAGGTTTAGGAAATGACGGTTTGAGTACAATGTTTTTAGTACTGAGTATCCTAGCTTAAGCTTTCTGTAACATGCTTTTAAATTTTAATTTAGTATAGCCTCATTTTCTATTTCAATATTTATTTTTTTTTTTTACAAATTTATTTTCTCCTCCAAACAAAATACCAACAGATTTCTTTTTGAGTTTATTTTTAGTGAATGGTTTTTGATACTTCAGACAGGCTTAATAAGTCTTTATTTAATTCTATATTAGTAAGGTGTACTTTATGGGGACTAAATACATACAATATTGTCTGCGTACATGTGATAGTCACAGTAGCAAAGACACCAAAAAAGTTAGAGGTGTATATTGAATACAATATGGGACCCAGTATGCTACCTTATGGAACTCCCACAGTAACATTTTTAACTTTGGAGATATGATTTTAAAGAACAACTCTTTGAACTCAATTTGTTAAAAAAAACTTTATGAAGTTTATTGCTGAATTATCAAATCCGATGTAATTTAAAATTGCAAGAAGAATAGTGTGATCTTATTAGACTCTAGAAAGGTTTGAATCTAAAGTGTAGGTAGTATTGATATTGATATGCACCTTAACTTGACTGTAGTCCATCGGTGAACTTACTTTTGGTAAAGGTATGACCTTGGCACAACCTACGTTCTCGGTAAGTCGTCCTAATCAGTAGGATCAAGGACCAGAAATAAACAAACTATTAGCAATACAGACTAGATAAATAAATTTTATAGACTAGTACCAATTTATATTTCCACATCACAATGAATTGTAAAATATAACAGTAATAAAATAACGTATTTAGAAACACAGAGTAGGCACAGTATAAAATTTAACAAGTGCATTAACAATCAGCCTGAAATCAATAAAAATTAACAATAACAGGACACGTTGTTAGGATGTGAATAAGTACTGTAGACGTACGTTTGATTCCTTACTAGAAACATAAACGCGAGCAGGAAAAGAATACTGACAATTTTGTCAATTGCACCTACACACGACCGTCAAGTATATAATCTTAAAACATACGCTTTATACGTGAAATCGGGTATACGTTTTAATCGGGTGATAATCCGTAAAACGCTAAGCGAACGCGTTATTAATTGGGTTCGTTAATGCAAATATTCTGTGTTGTATGTACAAACGTAAAAATTATTTATGCGCAATAAAGACGTATAAAAGAAATCTTAAAATCTAAGTACTTATCCATAATGTAGTAATGTTAATCAAAGGAAGTCGCTGATAGATGATAGAAATCGGCTTCTCGCAGGCGTCAAAAGGTGAAGGTTATTGTGGTCGACCCGTTATCACGATTCCTGGTATCGACAGATTAATATGAACTCACTGCAGGAGCCAGACAAAGATTATATATGATAGTAACGTTGGTGACAAAGAAGAAATACAAATTTTCTAGTTGAAAATAGTAATGAGTATTCTTCTCTCGTGTTCAACAAAAGCTGAACCCAGTACCAGGTCTACAAAGAACAACGTAATGGTGGTTATCAGGTGAAACGACAATTTCTTTACGTACGGCTTTCGAAGGACAAAAGTAACATATAAGCCCCAGCTATTTCTACGGATTATTCTTTTCCAGTTACTTTGTACCCCAATAAATTGATTTTCCTACGACAAAGTAATTAACGTAACGTTTCTTTTACACAGGTGAAGCTTTTTTTTAAAGAACCACAAACTAGAAAATGACAATATTAGAGTGATCATACGCCGGAAATGCGGTTCTCAGCATCCCTACCATTTTGCGTAAAATTAAGTTGCTTAACCTACATGGAGAAAGTCACCTTATAAAATAACTAAAATTATAATATTTTCACCGGTGGCGCCAACAGGAAGAGTTTAGTAGAAAATTACCGTTTACAAGTGTTTCAAAGGACATTAAACGTCACTCCAATCCTTTCCCTCGAGGTTTAAAAGAGATTTCATTTACCATTTCAAAAGCAATTTCTTTCTGATTACTGGTTACTGATCTAAGTGGCAAATATTTCACAAAAAAAAGTTTTATCTTCCCCTAAGGATAAGTTTCCCACGCTTTCTTCTTAGGGTGTCTGTATATCTTATTTCTTGTTCATGTGGTTCAGTGTACACATAGACCGTTGTGTTAGGATTAAACACGTTTCCAAGTGTGTCTTAGTTGAGCATCATTTTTCATACTGGTCATAAGATAAATTTTGATAATTACCCTTTAAGTGCCAAATCTTATTTATTTTTTAATAGAAAAAAACAAGGAAGGTATAGAAATTATCAAGCATCCCAAAATTTTAATTGCAACCGCGGTTTCGAACTTTTACCTTTGTGGGTTTCTATCGTTAACTCCACACCCCTCTACTATTTGGAACCAATCAGCGCCGTAGTTAACAACAAGTGATGTTTCTTTTTCTCTTTCTCTTTCCTAATTACACAGACTTCTTTCAGTCTAGAATCCGGCTTGGTTGATAAGTTGATTACCTGACTTTTAGTAAGTCTATCTTGAAATCTCGTTTGTTTCTAGTTTTCTCAGCTTGATGAACCCTCTTACAATTGGTGGCAAACACTTGGCAACATTTTGCAACGATCAATTCCAGAAGACGTTTTGTTTTAACAATGTCTCCACTTACGGCGGAAGCCTCAAGATTTAATACAACTTATCTAAAATTATTGGTTTTCCTTCAGTGCCTTACTTACATCAAATTTACAATAATCAAGTGTATGTTGATATCAATGAAAACACATTCAGAAGGACAGTTGTCTTTTTAATATATTATGTAATATTTGTACACTAATAAGCCATGGGGCCAAGCACGTATTTAGATGGTCTCTGTCAATTTGCAATTATTACTGGATTCCATTTTTGAGTTTAGTTCTCAATTTTGTTTAATGAAAGAGTGTGTAGGTTTTAACACAATTATTTATCACAAATCAGTTTCATTATTGGTAGTGTATATAGTCCAAATTGGAAATAAAATTTAAATCACTGTTTCCTTATGCATTTTCAATTTCTTGTACCACATTTAAAATGCTAAACTGTGAGATATCTTCTAAATTTAGACGCCTATTAGATCTATAGTAGACTTTATGTAAAAGTCCATTATTTACTCATTGAGTAAATGAAAAATTCGAACATTGCTAGTTGGAGATGGTTTTAAAATTTTTATCCTCAATATACGACATCAATACAATACTTTCACTAACAAAAACCGCACCTAAACAATGAGAAAGTGAATTATATCTCAACTTAGACTAAACGTTAGTGTTAATTACATAGAAATATATTGCAAGAAATGTTTCTATACCCCTGTTTAGTAATTACTAATAGTTCCCTAAATTAACCATAGATAAATAAACGAAATAAATATTCTTACTGCTCATGATATGTTTTAATGCGGTTGATCACACCCTATAACTGAACTTAACTGAAGTACTGTGAATGTGTGAAATAGTATAAATATAAACTAATATAATTGTAAATAAAAGGTTTGTTATTACTCTATTAACTGACTGATTAGGAAAGTAAGTACAATTATTTATTATTAGAAAAATTTAAATTACAGGTTACACATTTACAATTTTTGTTATACATGATTTTGGATTCTCCGAAAATTGTTGGTCATGAACTTCAATTTGAGTATGTTTATGTTTTTGAGTGTGATATACAGGGTGGTTCAATAATTGTATGTCACAGGCGCAGAGTACGTACATCATCGCAATACTGATGAAAAATTATTACACTTTTCACTGTATACACTTTTCATCAGCTTCGCCTATTTACAGAGATACAGGGTTTGAAGTTTTGAAAAAAAACGTTTTATTGTCGCTGCTTTGGAACTATGCATACCAATGATCTGAGCTTATGTACAGCTTCGTCAGTAACATTTTCATTCCATGATTGTTCAGAAAGCAATGTTTATTGAAAATTGAAATTTGGCACAAATACTTCTGTAATGAAGAAAGCTTTCACACCAGATTTTGTCTTTTATCAGAATTTTCTCGTAAGTTATCATCACTTGAACAATGCTGGGATGTCAGTTACTTACCGACGAAGCTGTACATCATGACACTTCACACGGGTAATACATTGATTGATTGATGGTGACATCACTCAATTATACTATACAGTGGCGTAGTTACAGGCTAATCAGTAAGATAGTTCATGTCAGACTTCTACTCCAATGGATATACTCGGATTCTGACTTCATTTTCGTTTTCGCACTCTGAACATGCATAAAAAACAACTTGCGATTTTATGATTTGACGACTGGTTTCCGAGATAAACAAGGAAATTTGAATTTCTATTCATTGAAATGAGTCGTCGAACACCCTGTATCTCTGTAAATAGACAATACTGATTAAAGTGAATGAAGAAAAGTTTCATACTTATTTATCAGTATTGTGATGATGTACTGCGACGTAAAATTGCGGGTCCACCTGTATGCACAATACTTAATAGCTGTTCCCGCAAACTCCGCTCAAACCCGGTTGGTTATTCAACCATCTTTTAATTTGCTTACAGGTTAGGATCCAATAAATCATGAGCAACCAGGGCCAAGAAAACTTTCGGGTGCAGAGTATCGTAAGCGATCAGAAAGTAAAAGCAGCTCGTCATAGTGAAACTACAGCTTCCATGATGGCGTCATTAACAAATTGGTTGCAGAAACCTTCAACTTCTACCGCCAAAAGACAACACATGTATCTGCAGAGAAAACTCAAGAGCAAGAGACATATCAATATAGGGCATCTGATTCTGAGGAATTTGAGGAATCAATATGATTTAAGACTGTCCAAGTGAACGTAAAAATATTGTTATAGCTAGTACTCAGTGGAGCCTCACTACCCAGAAGATTCAGAAATGCTAGAAGAATCAGAATCAAGACACATAGAAATAGACTTAGCAGACCCTGCTTCTTGGCCGGCTGAACACTTTATTTCCGACAACATTAGGAACTATATTTGCAGCAGCACATCAAAAAAGTCCATCAGTTATCCAGATCACATTGACTTTTCTCCGACCAAAAGAAATGATAGATGTCTTACTCCTGGAACGTGGTATAAATTACTGCCTAACGGTAACAAAGTATTTAGAAAATGGTTAGTGTATTCTAAAAGAATAACGCTCTTTTTGTACGGCATCAATACAAATTTTTGACAATTATTCTGATAACGTATCGACTCCTTTAGCGTTGGCAACTACAGGCTTTGTAAAATGGAAGAAAATTTCGGAAAGACTATCTCAACACGAGACCTCTATACAGCATACACGTTGTATGATAAAGTGGATAACTCTCACAAACTCTTTAGAAACTTGCAGCGGTATTGACAAGGAATTAGAAAAATCTATACAGACTGAAAAGGATAGGTGGAGAGTTATTCTTCCGCATTATATTTGATGTCATACCATATTTCGCAATTAATTGTCTTTCTTTCCGTGGCTCTACTAAAAGTACCACCAGCTCATTGTTAAAAATGACGCCTTCACCAAGTAATGGCAACTTTTTAAATCTTGTAGCCCTTTTAGCAAAACATAATGCAGTATTAAAAAACAAATTAGAATCACTGAAAAAGGGACAAGTCTCATATCTATCTAAATCCACACAAAAATGAAGTCATAGATATAATGGCCCAAAAAGTTCGCCAAAAAATAATTTCGGAAATAAAGGCTGCTAAGTACTATACAGTCATGTTCGATTGTATTCCTGATGCGTCTCACTCTGAACAGATGAGTGAAGTTATTAAATACGTCAAAATTGATGAAAATGGAGAATGTCAAATTTTGAGAAATTTATTGATTTCATTAAGGTTCATGAGAACACTGGCGAGTACATGGCAAACATAATTTCCAAAAAGTTGGAGGACGACGGGTTATCCATAAGTGATTGTCGTGGTCAGTCATATGACAATGCTTCAAGTATGTCAGGAGCGTACAGAGGCGTCCAAGCCAGAATTACAGAAACAAATAAATACGATGTTTTGTACCATGCATTGCTCATTCACTTAACCTTGTTGGTGTAAATGCATCTTCTGCCTGCCCCAAGGCTGAACGTTTGTTTGGAGTTGTGCAGAGAATTTACAACTTCTTGTTGCCTCTACGCTACGCTGGGATATAATGAAAAAGCCACACAAGAAAGTAGCGTCAAAGGCAGCAGTCAAACAAGATAGTCAACAAAGGCAGAAGCTGTTAGCACATTGAAAATAAACCTGAATAAGGTTGTCGATGCTCTAATAGAGTTAAAAGATGAGAATTACTCACCTGAAACGAAATGAGAGGCAAAAAGTTTATTAAATGAGGTCACGAAGTTTGAGTTTATTTTATATTTAGTGATTTGGAATGACATTTTGAAAGAAATTAATTGTGTCAATAAAAGAAATACAAAAAGAGTGACATCGATCAATTTGTTTGATGGAAGGTTTAGATAATACTTTAAAAATATTTCGTAACACTGGATTCGACGAATGGTTTCAGGAAGCTACTGCCATTGCTAAGTCGATGTCAGTAGATACAACCGACACAGAGCGTAAGTACCCAAGAGGAACAAAATGGCTGGCGAATTAACCGACGACGAGTTTGAGAACACTTATTCCAAGGCAATGGATGATACAACCGTTGAACGTCATATTAATCACAGGCTGGAGAGTGCGAGAAAACTGAATTCAGATTTTGCATTTTTAACTGGCCAAGCAATAATGAAAATGAGCACAGGTGATGGACTCAATTTGGGTCTCAAATATGACAAAGACCTGAATTCGGTGGAACTTGTTTCGGAGCTTGAAGTGTTTAAAGAACAAGGGCCACATTTTGTGCAAATATATATGAATTATTTATTGGAAATTATATATAAAAATGATTTACAGGATGCATTTCCTAATTTTAGCATAACTCTTAGAATTTATGTAACCCTACCGACAACTTCTGCGTCATGTGAAAGAAGCTTCAGCAAAATGAAGCTAATCAAAAATTATTTCCGATCCACAATGTCCCAAAAACGTTTGTCGGGATTGGCAATATTATCAATTGAGAGCGAAACAGCTAATAGTCTTAATTATGATATTCTAATTGACAATTTCGATGAAAAACAACGAGGAAAGTAAATCTATAAACAGTTTCTATTTGCCATTTATTTTCTATCGGAGCTAACAAGCTGCTTTCACACTGTAGCGAACAATATGTGTAAATAAAGGCCAATAATTTCCTCACAAGAAAGAGAAATACAATATCAGTTCTTTTTTGAGAATATTTTATTACTTTTTATAATTGTATTTGTTATTTCAAATACCAAGAATAGGATTTTGTAAAAAATCTTACTATTTTATTTGTTGAAAATTTTTGTCTAGGGTGCGAAACAAATTGGCACTCTGCCCCCTATTTGAGAATGTAGATCCGGCACTGGTTTTAATTTTATTGTAATAAGCCCAATTTTTTGTTAAGTGTATGTTAAACCAAAATCAAATAATCAAAATAAACTTGAGTTGTTTTGCGTGTATAACAAAGTTAATTTAGTACTCACAAAGGAAATAGCCTATTTTGGTGTTTAAATAACACAGGTAGTGTATTTTTCTAAATTAAAAATTAAAATGTTGAGTTATTACTTAAATACATAATTGAACTTAATACAACTTTAATTTAGTTGATGACATAATGAAATGTATTACACATTTCTCACTTTTGGATAATCTGTTTTTCGGGTGACAAAAGTCATATTATAACTTACTTCTTTTAAATAACTTACTAGAGAGTGAGAGTTAATAAAAAATAATATAAATATGTTTTTTAAATATTCGTTGTTTTGTATGGATGATAAGTTGCCAAACAAATTTGAAAAAAAAATTGCGTGACAAGTACATATTTTGCAATACTATTAACCTAATTCTACTAAGAATGGAATAATTGGCATAAACTTATAAAGTCAAAATTTATTTGCACGACTGAAGAAAAATTATTTGAAACTGTAACGAAATCATCAAGATAGTGTCTATTTTTTATTTTTCGCACTGGTTTTAAAATAATTATTATCGATTCACATTGTATGCTTATGCATACTACGTTAATTGTTATACAATAATCAATGCTAATTTTATACTGTTGCATCAATTAATCATTACTGTTCTGTAATTCTAATGCGTACGTTTGCATTAAAAATTATATATTGTCATTAGGTAAGAATTAGAACTTTTTCGTAAATTGTATTTGCACGATATGGAATGGTTTTACCATTCTGCTACGTTTTAACAAACTTGATAAAATGAACGATTGCATTAAACTAACTTTATTAATTTTTTTAAGCGGAGGTATTTTTATTGCATTATAATTTAGTTTTATTTACGCAAAATGGTAATTTACTTTGCAATTTCTTATTTGCATTTAATTCTGACACTATGCATAAATAAATGTTTCGTCAATTATTTGTTAACGATCGGAAAGGTTAAACCAGTAATACAACTTTATCTTTATTGCAATGAAAGGTGTGTTTACGATAAATCAATTGATCTTACAAGATATATGGAAATGTCTATTCGGCCTTAAAATATACATTTAATGAAATATTGGGCATTTCTTTTACTACATTACCCATTCATAGACTATCGAAGCAATAATTTACTTAGTTAATGCTAAATTCAAGAATCTCATTTTGCCTATAGTTGTTGGTGGGTAATGGATTACATTGATTAATATCCTACACTAGAATGAAAACTGCAAATTTTCTATTTGATTAGGCCTTACAGAACAAAGCATAAGCTGAAACATAAAATAAACACTTGTTAACTGCTAAAAATAATTGAATTAATTAACAATTCTGTGTAAAGAGGTATTTTAAATAAATCGTGCGTAAAAATAAAATCGTATGTGAAGGTATAATTAAAATGGAATGATTTTTGTTTACAACGATGCTTAGCAACCAAGCAACACGCCACTGCATACATTCGTCAATTCTCGAACGCAAAAGTATCATTTTGCGTTCTAGATATCTATCTATTTGTATACCTAGGCTGCGAAATACCTTTTAGCGAACCGAAAGAAAAGTTATCGCCGAGGCGGCTTGCGGCCGAGGCAAGATAATCTTGACGTCGTTAAAAAGTTTTGCGGCTAACTATGTAATTTCAAATATCGTCGTTGATACTGCAACAGGTCGTATGTCAAAATCAACAAGTTTTTAGGAGGTAAAAAAATCGATTGTTCTTGTTACTTTAAGAGTTATAATTTCAGAAAATATGGAGATCAGACTGTACTATGTTACTTTTCATTGTAAATAACAGTTGGTTGTAAACAGTTATTGTATTCTAGAGTTATGTTTAGATACAACATATTGATTCTAAAAATTGACTACTTTCATCTGACAAAATATTTTGCCATTTCATGTTTTAATGTATAATATTAATTTAATTAAACTTAATGTGTAATATTTATCATTATTAACTGAATAACATGTTTGAAGTATAATGGAAAATGAACAAAGTAATTAAATGCTTGGACAAAAAGTACATAGAAAACAAATGAAACGGAAAACAGTCTTTGGTTCACTATCCTAGATTTGCGGAGCAAACTGAGCACATACGAGAACACTTTCTTGTGTTGGATCACAGTCTTTGTGGCTCAAGTTGTTGCAAAAATGATGATAGTCGGCGTGCATTAAGAGTTTCAATTCTTGCAGATGCAAAAATTTGCTTAATTCTATGGCACAAGGTGGATTATACTAAGGTGGATGTTGAGGTTTGTGTGATTTTTTATTATAGACGTCTTGGTAGGTGTGTATATCCTTAAATTTTAGTTTGTACTGAATGGTACCTTCAGGCAGGTACTGAAGAGGCACAAATGTCTTTTACCCACGGATCTCCTGTTTTATTTCCTGGACGAATACTTGTATAAAGCCCTACGTCGTATTTATAAGAAATCATTGTGGAGTTAATGGAATGACCGTATATGGGAGTGGTTTTTATCTTGCTGATTTGATGATTTGTATATAATCAGCGGGAACGCATAGGTCTTGATTTCTCCCCAATTTCTATTTTTATACATCATACATGAGTTACATTGGTCTTTTTTTGAAGAGTATATAACCAGGTTCATTGCTCTGAATGATTTTAAGAATGTTCTCCAACAACATGATCATTTATTTTCCTGTGTACAAGTTTCAAGAAAAACAGAATACAGAAGTCGATAACTATTCCATGTTGATTCCAAATACAGTTTCCAACTTGAAGCGCGACAATAATGCGACTCCATTTTGGTAACCTATCTAAAAACTCCCGTACACTTGTCTGACAGTCAACATTTACCTCAGGAATAGTGGGTGTTGGTTTAATGTTCTTAATACCAAGTCTTACATACGTGCCATCGCATTTTTATTTTCATTATTGATCTCCAAATAATATTTAAATTCAATTTGGTTTACGTGATTCGTTTGGTAAAGTAGACTTGCGTCTGTGGTTTGGACGTTCATGTGCTACCAAGTTGGAAACAAAATGTCTTTTAGCTTCCCATGAATTTACACTCCAAAAGTTTGTGAAAATAGATACTCGATCGGTTTCTGACACTATGCTACATTCAAACTTTTGTTTTAGACCTTTCTTCACATCAGGGCGTTTTTCTTTCCTAGCATTTTGTTGATATTTGCCAGATTTATTTTTTAAAATCTTATGTATTCCTCACCATGTACCTAATCTTTTGCGTGCATTCTTAGATCTTTTCCACGTAGAAGGATCATCTTGTCCTCTGCTTTTCCTCTTCTGTGTTCGACAGTCGCCAGTGAGCAGTTCAATTGCTTGTGCATCTTGATGATCCTAAATTGAACATTTCAGATTCGAAGATACATACTCAGATCCAGACGACTCGAAGGGTGGTTCTAGTTCTTCTGCATTTATTTTATCTATAATATTTTCATTGACCGGTGATAATACTCCATTTTTTTGACTTCATTTGATCCATGTTCAGTGGCTAATGATGCTGATGTTTAGTTGTTCTGGAAAAGGTTTCGATGAACTGTCAATAAATTAATTTGACTGCTCTAAATCTCCTTCTATATCGTGTGTCGCAGTATTATCATTTCTTGATGTCGGGTTTTCTTCTATTCTCTTTGATTGCATAACCAAATCTACCATAATTCGACCTTTGCTAGCCATTATTAGAAACGTTTCATAACAACTAACTATATTTACATGTAACGAATATATACTTACCCGTGCAGTTCCAAACTACACAAAATTTGAATTATAATAACTGTTTTCCACGAGCTACAAGCAACTATGTATGACATACAACTAATTGACGTATCAATTATTTGCTATTGTTACATATGACATATCATCTAGACACGCCTACGTGGCATTATTTTAGGATTGACAAACGACGTTTTGTAGGGGTATGGAGCACGTTATAATGATTACTTTAGCGTAATAAACTGAAAACGGCATTTTTGACATACGACCTATTGCAGTATCAACGACGAAATGTTATTGCTTTATAGAAACATCAGCATTTTTATATAATTAACAATACGTTTCTATGGAAATGACATGTTTCAATATATACAAAATATCTAGATAGTTCTTGACAAATCACCAAATATATTAGACGCTGATAGTAATATTTCTTGAAACTAAATATAAGTACCTATAGACAAGTAACGTGCACCTTTGTTTTGAAGTCGCCATAATAGAAGAGAGGCGCAAGGACGAAGCTATCACTGTCACGTGACGCGTGAAAATAACATTACCAAATACAAGGTGTTTCTTGTAAGCGGCCATGTAAACAAATAAAGTTGTAGATGGTTTCTCCGAGATGAAATGTTGGATTAAAAATTTGAAAGCACCATTTTTTTAATGCTCTAAAAGTGCCAATGAAAAAGTGTTTTTAGATTTTTAATATTTTTAAAAATAAGCGCCAAAAATACGAAAAATAAAGAACCAAAAAATTGATGTTTATAAAACCTCGGAAACGAAAAACTTTTTCAAACACCTTGTAAAAATACTCTAAATTGCTCAACTTTTTTGTAATTTGAGCAACCTTGTATCTTCTACCTTTTTCGAGATCCCCATGCTATTTATTCTTATCTTGGACACAGTGTACAGCGTTACTTGTCTGGGTACTTAGTCTGAGGATATTTCTGTATCTTGCACTTCTCCAGAGCTAAAAAGTATCGTCAACTCGACGCCTTCCCATTTAATACCTAGAAAAATCCAAAAGGCAGTACGAAAAAATGTTATAGTAAATTTCAAGATTGTTGTAACAAACAGAACGTTAAGACGATGTTCAAAAACATTTTATTGGCTTATCTAATGCAGAAATTAAAAGTTGTAAAAAGTTCTAGTTTATGGAGTATTTATTCTATGTTGAAGTGCAGCCCTTCGACCAAAACATATTGTTAATAATCGTCGAATATTTTTGAGATACGCAAACGGAAAGTGTACTGCACAAGTTGTTGGAGTTCATACGATTGGGAAATTACCCAGTGGATTGCTAAATATATCAAATTACCAAATCTTCAACATACACGGGACACTGTTTTCGGAGAAGTATACGGCTAATGGCTGTTCCCGGTGAGCGATAAAAAAATAAAAATAAAAAACTTCACCATTTTCCAAAAATGGTTTTTAAAAATATTTTACATTTATGATCGTTAAGATTTAATCTAAAATAGTTTGGAACTAAAGTTTCTGTTTAATTTCGACAGTGATTTATAACAATTTTTATAAAACAATTTTTAAAAGGTTTAATTTTATAAAGTTTATGATTCAGTTAAGAATAGATCAAATATGAAAAGCTTTGAAATATGTCTGAAGTTGCATGGTATTTTCCAAAAAAACAAATTTTTTTTATTTGTTAAAGTTTTACTTTCTCGAATACCTGGAGAAAAACTATCGTGACCTTGTAAAAAATGTATGTACGTATACATGTACTCTCACTAGACGTCGAACGAATAGAACGATTTTATTCAAATTTTATATTTATTGTTTTCTAGAGGTTTCGTAGAGGAACTTTTTTACTCTTAAAAGTAATTTTCTTTAAACATTGCATAGGTACACTCATGAAATTTAAAACTTGGACACCACAATTTCTGTAAACAAAAGTTTGCACATTGTGAAGCGGGCTTAAGGGTATCATTTACAATTCTAACAGCAGGTAGTCTCAGCAGGGGTTATCTTATAGAAGGACTGTAGAATGAATCATTACACTAAGCACGTTTTAGAAAATAGGTAATTTACGTTGCTTACTTAATTTTTTCTTTAAAGAATATATTTGAAGGTATCGCTAATTAAACACCATAGCTCGATTAATTATCGAATCAAAATTTTGTTTAGGAAATGTTTACAAAATAAAATTAGAAATAATTTTGATTTAAAAAACGTCTACAAGCAATAACTTTTAAATTAAATCAAAAACTAAACATGGTTATTTGGGTTGACTGATTATTACTTATTTTTAAATAAATCTAACCTACTAATTATTGTAAGTTATTAAAAAAATCATTAAACTCTCTATTCATAATATTTAGTCCTTACAAAATGTATATTTTATGACGTTTCATTTTTTCTGTAGTTAATATAAAAAGTGAAAATAAAAACTAAGGCAATTCTTATTGTCAACGTATATATTTAGTTTTTGACAAGAATTTATTACATAATTATAATTAAGATACCAAGTTATAGTTTAAAATTAAATGAAAACTTTTTTTTTAAATAAAGGTATTACTATATAAATAAATATAAGAAATCAATAATGGGTGTGACCTCCATTATTATTGATACATTCTTGGAGGCGTCTGCTCATTGACGCTATCAAAGTATCAATATAATTAATAATAATCGTTTACGGAAATTTTATCTTCAAAGTACATCAGAATTGGTCAATAAATTAATTAAGAATTTGTAATGAGTGCAGATGCGAGAAAGTTAGTAAGTGTTATCGAACCATTTACGTTTCCAGCAATAAAATATCCATAAGCAGGTTTAAAATCACGATACAGAACAGAAGATTATTGTAAAAATTTCAAAAATGGCTGATTTGCACACCCCTTTCCACAAAATATCTCAGTTTTTTTATATTACTGAAATTCAAACCACAAAACACGTTTCAAGCAATAAAAAAATCACAGGTTTTTAAAATTTGAAATTATATAAAGTTGAAGTTACCAGCACTAAATTCAATTATTTGCAATTTTAAAAAAAGCAGTCAATAATCACAGTTACGAATACCACAAATTTGTGAAAATGGTTGAAATTCACAGCATTTAAAAAATATCTGGTGTTTTCATATTTGATGAAGCTTAAGATTTAAGCAGTAAAATCAAGTAGTGTAGAACCACTACTATCTTTCAATAAGGAAACTTTGTTGAAAATTTCGTATAATCTCTAATACACCAGTTCCTAAACAGTAGCTAATTTTTTTGTTATATTTTTTAATTTAAATTTTAAGCAATAAACAAAAATAAGTTTGAACCACAAAACACCTTTCTACGATCACTGTCAAGAATAGTACAAAATGTGTGAAGAAGATTTTGAAAGAAATCATGCTGTGATGTACACCACTCTACAAAATAATAATTTATAAAGCTTAACTTCCAGGCAATACAAAAATTATTTTAATCAGAACAAATCGTATAACTTTATAACATTCACGAAAAGGTAAAAGGTGAATTTTAATTTCGAGGATTATTGATACTATATACAACACTTTTCACTAAGTACCTAACTAATATCCTTTCAATAATTTCATAAATATTGGATTTAAAATAATAAATTAATCTTTCCGGACTAAAAAACCAGGTCTATTTAGCTCGCACATTAAATAATCAATAAAACATCTTGATTTCACATCCATATTTACACAACTCTCCTTGTAAGTAAATCTAATAATGTCTTATTAATTAAGTAATAATAGTGCAAGGAGAAGTCAAGTCCGTTATGAATTGAATCTCAACATTTTTAGATACAATGTATGAACTTTGTTTATTCCGTGACATTGCTTCTATATTCTACAATCGTCATTAGCGTTCATACGTTCTTGATTGGACTAAATATGGTAAAGCTTCTGGCCATGGAATTGAGTATTCTTCAATCCAATCTTGAGTATAAGTAAGCATGGTATCTTGCATTATCCTGTACAAGAAGCCAACCGGCTGGATATAAAACAGCATTTAAATTATCATACTTTGCACTATTAACAGTACTAATATCACGTATACATAGACGTGTAACGCGCCTCGCTTCGAGTTATTATTCTCAAAACCATTACCTTAGTAGAAATTTTAAAAATATGAGTGGTAACAATTTCTCTTGATATGTATATTTCTGGGTACAGTTTTTCTTCGTTGACTTTCGAATCTGTTAGCTAATTTTCAAAAGGCGTGAATTATGTCACTGAAGCGATTAAATTATTTCCATATATCTTAGTTGGTCTTCATAAACTGGTCATTGCGACATTCTTTATTATCTTTATTGTCTCATATACCAGTACCCAATTGTAAAAAGTGTTTAAAATTTCGAAAATTTTTCTATACAAATATTTCACTTACTTTATTTTTTTCCTTGCAACAATGAATCATATTTAATGTTATGCGTTTTGAAATCAATATTAACTTTTATTAAATTTTACAAAACTTTGTTATTGGGTATATCTTTCCGTTTTACTTCTTTGGTGTTTATACTTTAAAATATACATTACTATCCACTCCTTCTTTTGAAGAAGGATAACTAAATATTTAATTTGCAAATAAATTAATCGGAGATTTCCTAAGGAAACAATCATTGATCGCATTGTATATAAAGTTAGTTGCACTACTTTGTTGTTTAACTTTAATTATTCACTTTAGTTCATAGATTAAAAACTTAATTGACAGTGACATATTTGATTATCGGATAGTTCATTTTATAAATATAAATGATGGACCGACTTAATCTATACAGTAGTTATGTACGTCTGGTAAATAATACTGAAACCATTAACATTAAATGCAATTTATTAATAAAATGCATATGTTGCGTTTAAAGTAAACATTACTACAAAGATTGTATTTATAAACGAACGTAAAGAATAGCTTTTTTTCTGCTGAGCGAGTATAATTTCTCGAGATGCAAAGCATTTTTCACTACTAGCCAGAATCATACAGTAAATATTACTAATAATCTAAATGCAAAAATGCTTGTTAATCTCAAATAACAAATACTCATAAAAATCTTCATTGCATCTTCATAACTCGACATGACTGTAGAAAACGATAGATAATGCTTTGTATTACAGAAACAACTTTTTCAGCCATTTTGGGTATTTGCGACGTTGCCATATATTATAACGCACTTATAACCTATGGTTGATTGACTTGAATATACTACCTACAATTTACTGGCATATGTTTATAAGGCAATCCCTCCGTCTAAATATAGTACCTATAGACAAGTAACAAGCACTATTGTTTTGAAGTTGTTTTAATAGAAGGAGAGGTGCAAGGACAGGAACTTACAGCTGTCATGTGACGCGTGGAAAAATAACAAAATACTTCAATTCAGCATACGAAAGAGTTAAATTCATGCTCGCGCTTGTCACTGTTAACCTAAAATACACTGACAACCGTCACTGCTAACCTAAAATGCATGACACATATTTTATATATCTCCCACTTCCACTCACAAACTTCAACTAGTCACGTGATATTTTGTTGTCGTCCTTCAGTGCTCTCTTTCTAGAATTTCGGCTTCATTTATCGGTATAAAGCGAATATAGTGTTACTCGTCTAAGTTCCTACAAGGGTGGCCCCATTAATTGCGAGGAAGGTGGATATCTCGGAAAATATTGGGGATAGAAAAAAACTTTTACAAGAAAAGTTGTGCAAATCAACGAACTGCAACATTTTAAAATTATTTTCGTTTATACAGGGTGTTCCATAAAAGTGCGACATACCAAAGTTATGTTTTTTAAATGGAACCACCCAGTTTTTATGTAATTTGGATTTCTTGGGAAATTCTAATGTAACTTTATGCATTATACATAGTGTCTAAAATGGAGGGTTTGGCATTATTGCACTTTTTCTGGAAAAATTGATGTTTCGAAAAATTAAATAACTCAGTTATCCTGGAATTTATCAAGCTTATTGTTCCCCTTTGTAACCTTGCTAAGTTTTGAGTAATCAATTATTTAAATTGAACTCCCTAAATTCATGGATAACTTGATTTTTTCAAATAGCACCACCTAATTTTTACGTACCGTTAAACGTGGAATTTTATAAGCATTCTAATGATAAGGTTGTAGGTATCTAACTCTTACGGATTTTGCGGTTTTTTGGTATGGATTAGATACCTACAATCTTATCATTAGAAAGCTTATGAATTCTACGTTAAACGGCACATAAATTAGGTGTTGCCAATTGAAAAATCAAGTTATCCATGAATTTAGGGAGTTCAATTTAAACAAGTGATTACTCAAAACCAAGTGAAGTTAGAAAAGTGAACAACCAGCTGTAGGTAGTTAGCACATGTAATTCATATTAAAACTGCGAAATCGCAGTTGGATGAATTCCAGGATAACTGAGTTATTTAATTTTTTCGAAAAGTCAATTTTTCGGAAAAAGTGAAATAATGCACAAAAACCTTCCATTTTGACATTATGTATAATGCATAAAGTCACATTAAATTTCCCAAGGAATCAAATTTGTTATAAAAATGGGTAGTTCCATTTAAAGAACATAACTTTGGTATGTACGTACATTATGGAACACCCTGTATGAACAAAATAATTTTAAAACGTGCAGCTCATTGATTTGCACAACTTTATTACTGAAAGTTTATTTCTAACCTAATATTTTCCGAGATATCCACCTTCCTCGCACTATTGTGCCACCCTGTATATTTAGTATGACTCATAATCTCTAATAACAAAATATGACATCTACGACAGAAAACTCACTTTATAAACCTTTCCGACGAACACGGGTAAACAAATATGTCACAGCGATAACAGTACCAATATATTATTATTATTATTATTATTATTATTATTATTAAAATTATTTTGAAAAACTATTAATTATCGAGTAAATTAGATCACTTAAGCGGCAATAATTAAAACGTGCCATCGTATTGATTAAAGTAGGGAAATTAATTTTTATCAATAAAATCCTATAAAATTGTAATGAAATTAATAAAAGCAAAATAAATAGATTATTTTGCAAAAACTTTACTGAGCTGATACATATGAAATAGTATTTACAGATTTTTAAATTTAAAAAGGACTATTTATTAAATTAAATTGTTATATACACGTATTTGATTTATAAACAAATGAATAGAAATACTACCCAAAAGGGAAAATAATAAGTAATATTTAAGCGAACCTTTTAAACAACATATTACAAATGAGTTAGTATTGCACACGATACAATAATGAAATGGTTGTTTTACATAAAAGAATAATGCAATAATTACAAAAAATAATATTTATTATTGACATTGCTTTGATTTGGCAAATTAAAAAAAAATTAATAAAGTCCATACGCACATTACGTTATATATTATTATATATTACGTTTATATTATGAACGCAGTTAGCTGATAGGAAAGCATAGCCTACTTGTAACCAAAAGGCAAGCCAAATGTTTACTTTCACTTGCAAATAAAAATTACAATTTTTTTTATTAAAATTAAAAACCTTATTGTTCAACAAAATATTAATTGTAAGAACCGAGGCCGGTGTCAATATTGAAGAAATAAACACGTCTTCTGGTATTGGACCGTTCTAAACAATACAATTTTGTTATCAACATATACTTTTTTATAAATTGTAACCATTTAGGGTCTACTGTTCAACTACTCAATAACGATAGTATAAATATTTGATGCATTTTATTGGATTGATGCCGTTTAGTAATTCTTGATTCGAATAGATACATTTCATTAAAAATATTATTCTCATAAAAAATCAATACTTAATACCATTTAAGTGTTATTGCCAAAAAGTTATTTATTTTTCAATTTACAAAAACTTTATTCAATTTTATGGTTCATTAACAAATTTTAATTTCCAAGAATAAAGTGGACGTGATTTTGAAAATATATTTTTTTCAAAATCGTCACAAAAAATCGGTAGTAGAGTAAATAAAATCGGCACTAAAGTAATTTATTATAGGACGAGTTTTAAGCTCACATTTTTACTGGTAGAGATGTGTAAAATGTATACAGGGTTTTCAAACTTAAGTCGGCACTATTGCTAACTTTGTTATTATTAGAGTTACAGGGTCTGTTAAATAGGCAAACTAGTAGCATTTGTTTCTGTCATCACTATGGTGAAAACAGAATAAAAATCGCAAGTTATGTCAATTCCATGTTTTCAAATATGACACTCTGTATACAATATTCTCAATCGATAGAAAATTAAATACTGAAGAAAAAGTGTCCCATTATTTTTTATTCTAAAGTCAAAAATGACAGAGCTATTGATGATTTTTCAAATTGGTTAAGGTGGCTGTGGTAGTTATAACTTTGCCTTACCATAAAGTAGAAAGTAGGAAGAATATCAGACCATGGAACAATTTGACATAAGTCACGAACACGATGTTCGAATTTTATTCTGTTTTCACCATAGTGATGAGAGAAACAAATGCTACTAGTTTGCCTATTAAACCAACCCTGTAGCTCTAATAATAACAAACTATACTTATTAGATTAGCGCATACGCAGTTCAAACTTTGTCGTAAAAATGAAAACAGTTACATAATTATACTCCTTAAAGCCGACGTTTAGCCCAAACTTGTGAGGGCTTTATCGAGAAAAAAAGTAATTAAAAACTTTGTGGGTCACGAAATTTTAAAAGAAACACGACGGTTGATGATGTCAAATAAAATTATATAAGACACACAGTATATACGAACAAACGAATGGTTTATTTTTATCTTTACCTTCACCTTATTCTTAAAAAAATCTGTGATAAATGCCAAAACCAAAATGAACACGGAAATATTGACGTCACCCACCTCTGGTAAAAATAATTTTTTTTTACGCGTAAATGATTTTGGTCTTATTGAAGTATTCGTTTTAAGTGGGTTGTACTGTATTTTAAGTATATTTCGTTTGCGTTGTCAAAGCACGTATGTTGTTTGTACCCACGTTGGCTGCAATATTTGATTTGTCATTTAATATTTTAAATCCATCGTGGTGTCGTGAAACGTCTTATCTTTGATTCAATCAAGCTTTAAATAAATGTTTATGTCGATAGCTTTTATCAAAGGTTTTTGTAGAATCATGGCCACATTACGCCATTTTATTTCCCTGACTCAATAAATTCTTTATTTGTTCCATGAAAATGCTTGTGAATGGTGTCGTTTTTTAAAGTAAATTTAATGTTTTGTTTTTTTGTCTAAACTCAACAGTAAGATTACAACCCACGGTTAAATTCTAAATTTGCAAATTGTTTATTTTTTTGAGAACTGTTAACGTGTGAATTTTATAATTTTTTTTGTTAAATTCAGGGAGGGAAGCGCACTCTCCCAGTTTGTTTTATAATATTCTTAAGATTAATCTGTGAGCAGATTCAAAACTGCGAGGCACTATGTAATTGAAAATAATTACAATCCTGTTGCGGATTAGAATTGTTATTGTTAACATTTGCTAAATATTGAACAGTGTTAAAGTTATGTAGATGATAATGTGCAAGGAACAACCCGGTTCGCGAAAATAAAGAGAACTTTTGTTTGACTAAAGTTCAAATAACGCTTGCGGATTTTTCGAGTTTCTTTTATACATGCAAACTAATTATAGAGATGCAATACCGTTGAATGCATTTATCAATTAATTCGCAAGTAATTGTTCCTGTTAAAGAAGTTATATGTAACAATAAAAACCTTCGGAGTTTTGGTGTATACCCCAAAACGGATTGATGACTCATCAGAAGAAAAACAACTGTAAGTAATTTGATTGTTTAGTCTGGAAAACTACCGTGTTTAGTGCTTTGGTGCGCATTTACGAGTATAAAAATTAAGTTAGAACGTCTATGCGTATTTGTTATTGCTTGTTTTGGTTTGTTGTTCGAAATGAAAGTAACTGAGATGGGGGTTGTAAATTTAAAATTTGATGCTAAATTAATTGTTCTGTTTTAAACAATGAAAATGCTTAATTTTTAGTTTTTATTATGAATTACTGCCGTTACTTTACTTATTATGACGTAAATTCACTAATGTCAAAATTACGATTAGATAGGTAGCTATGCAGAGGTAGAATACGCGCGATGTTGAGAGGTTAAGAGTTTGAGTCGTAGGCGGTTCTAAAAATTTTGTATTAATTTATTTTTATTATATAGTCTATCTGTATACAACGACAACTGAAATTCTCGAAACTTGACGTATTGTCTAAAAAAACGAAAATACCTCTCGTACAATTGAGTATTTTCACTTGCTTAGTTGTATAATATATGATTATTTTATTCATCATCTTTTCATTTATTAATTTGCAAGGCAACGTTAAATACTAGTGTCACATTATTTAATTGAAATATGTCAAGTGTCAATATGAATCGTTTGGGGAACAATTAATGAAGCCATACGTCACAACACTCCTGCAAATACTATCAAGAAAAGTGCAAGAAAACGTTATGGAATCAGTTTTTAGAATTTGTGCAATCGATCTTACGAGCTGAACGAGACGAACAATTAGCAACCATTTTGAAGAACGCGTACAATATTCGGAAGAAAAACGGTGAGAACTACAAAGAAACTGTGATTCAGACTATGTGGAAACTAACAGCAAAAATATGCTGCCTATGGAAGAGAAGTAAATCCATTTTGAGGTGCAAAGTTTAAGAAACACGAGATGCAAACAATTCTAAAAGAAAATAGTTGCGGGTCATCTCAGAAAAGAGGAAACAAACCTCGTTCCCTTTTAAGAAAGAAGAATTTAACAAACTAATAGTCGTCTGGAACGAAGATACGCCCAACGGCGTACAGAAAAAAATTGTCTTAATCGCTTTTGTTAAATTGGCACGGAGGGGAGGTAAAGCTTTAAGTTGCCTATGTGGTTCTCAAATATGTGCAAATAGCAAGTGTCTTATAAGATATATTAAAACTCCAGCAAATTGCCTCCTTAGATTGTTTGAAAAATTGATAGGTAAAAGAACTAGTAACATAAAAGATCGAGTGTTTCTCACAGTTACCCCTTCTTAGAACCAAAGTTACAGTATTGGGTGCTATAATCGAAAAAAACTAAATTTCCAAGCAAAAAAAGCTGGTTTAAATGTAAAAAAACCAAAAATCCCAACTCACTCTAGTATCTAGCATCTGTATCCAGTTTAGCAAAAGCTGGTAATAACGAGCAGCAATTAATCCAGGTTACAAGTCATAGTAACATAAAGTCCATTAAACCATACCTCCAACTTGATGAACAACGTCATGAAAGCATTGTGTTGGGAATGAAAAATTCATCAGCTACAACTACTACATCTGCAATAATGGAAGTTTTTGGTAACCAGCAGTCAACCACTTTCAATAATTATGTATTTAATTGTACTAATCTTTATGTTAATAAATAAATTTTTCATTGATGTTTTCATAAATCAGTGTTACCGGATTACATTCGTGTTTCGAAATTGTAACTCTAGTAGTTGATAATCGACTTTTGTATTACAAATCGATTATTTCGAAGCACTTATATAATTACAAGTGATAATTTTTTAATTTTACCTGTAAGTACACTCATGAAATTTAAAACTTGGACACCACAATTTCTGTAAACAAAAATTTGCACATTGTGAAGCAGGCTTAAGGGTATCATTTACAATTCTAACAGCAGGTAGTCTCAGCAGGGGTTATCTTATAGAAGGACTGTAGAATGAATCATTACACTAAGCACGTTTTAGAAAATAGGTAATTTACGTTGCTTACTTAATTTTTTCTTTAAAGAATATATTTGAAGGTATCGCTAATTAAACACCATAGCTCGATTAATTATCGAATCAAAATTTTGTTTAGGAAATGTTTACAAAATAAAATTAGAAATAATTTTGATTTAAAAACGTCTACAAGCAATAACTTTTAAATTAAATCAAAAACTAAACATGGTTATTTGGGTTGACTGATTATTACTTATTTTTAAATAAATCTAACCTACTAATTATTGTAAGTTATTAAAAAAAATCATTAAACTCTCTATTCATAATATTTAGTCCTTACAAAATGTATATTTTATGACGTTTCATTTTTCTGTAGTTAATATAAAAAGTGAAAATAAAAACTAAGGCAATTCTTATTGTCAACGTATATATTTAGTTTTTGACAAGAATTTATTACATAATTATAATTAAGATACCAAGTTATAGTTTAAAATTAAATGAAAACTTTTTTTAAATAAAGGTATTACTATATAAATAAATATAAGAAATCAATAATGGGTGTGACCTCCATTATTATTGATACATTCTTGGAGGCGTCTGCTCATTGACGCTATCAAGGTATCAATATAATTAATATTAATCGTTTCCCATGCGGTATCAATGGCTGCAATTAGTGCATTACGGTTTACTGGTATAAAATTTGGCCCTTGTTGTCTTCGGATAACAGCAAGTATTCGAGCCCAAACATTTTCGATAATGTTAAAATCTTGGCTTTTTGCTGGCCAGGGTAACAGCTCCAAGTTATTTGCTTGTATCCAGTTGCGCACAACCTGCGAAGTATAGGGTCATCATATCCCGATAGTTAATTATCGAATGTAAATGGAATCTACTAACGTAACGTTAAGTCGTTAATTATAGTTTAATGATTTTCTTTTTAATAACTTACAATAATTAGTAGGTTAGATTTATTTAAAAATAAGTAATAATCAGTCAACTTAAATAACCATGTTTAGTTTTTGAATTAATTTAAAAGTTATTGCTTGTAGACGTTTTTAAATCAAAATTATTTCTAATTTTATTTTGTAAACATTTTCTAAACAAAATTTTGATTCGATAATTAATCGAGCTATGGTGTTTAATTAGCGATACCTTCAAAATATTCTTTAAAGAAAAAAATTAAGTAAGCAACGTAAATTACCTATTTTCTAAAACGTGCTTAGTGTAATGATTCATTCTACAGTCCTTCTATAAGATAACTCCTGCTGAGACTACCTGCTGTTAGAATTGTAAATGATACCCTTAAGTCCCGCTTCACAATGTGCAAACTTTTCTTTACAGAAATTGTGGTGTTCAAGTTTTAAATTTCATGAGTGTACTTATGGTACTAGTGAGAAGTAAATTAAAAAAAAATATGATATCAAAAGATTTAGTGTGGAATTACATACAGACTGTCATGTTATTTCCGTTTTAGATGAGCTCCATTTAATGAAAATAATGACACTGTTGTAACACTTCCGGATATATCGGAAGTTAGCCCGACCTTTCTTTAAAAAGCATGTCATGTTTTTTATGCAAGCTTCGAATTGAACTCGATATTTTAGGGCAACTTTTAATACCATTCATTAATCCTAAATTTAATATATTTTGAATTATTTCAATATTAAGAAAATCTTATGCCAATACTAATCCAAATTTGAAAATTCATAACTCTCCCTATGGTAACTTTCAGTGACTATTTCTCTCATACCTTTAAAAGAGGTGGAATTGATTATGGAAAAACAACAAATGTTGAAATTGTACAGAATGCTCACAAAACAGGGTCAAACTTAGCCAACTTTCAGGATTGCCAAATTATCAAAATTGCAATAGTTTTAAGATTACAATTGATTTAGTTAAATTGTTTAAACACCTCAAATTAGCAATAAAAGAATCAATATTAATAAGGAAATCAAAAATTATTTGTTTAGTAACATGTAAAACTGACAAACTTCCGAGATCTGTACTTATAGCTGGCCACAACCAAGGGCAGTATATACAATTTTCCACCCATGTTTAAACATGGGTGGGAAATTTAACCTAGGGCGTTATTAATTTTGAAAGTTGGAGTAGAATTCAAAACATAACATGCTATTTAAAATAAGAAAATTAGGGTCTACTTAACGGTATATACGGAAGTGCTACAACAATATCACGACCTTCATCAAATAGAACATCTCTGAAACGCTCTGAACGCAAATTTTCAGTTTCAATTTATTTGTAATTTCACTAGTCTAACAGGCCAGTCGCAATAAAGCGTCCTGTACAACCGTTACAAAAATTAGTGTTTTGTATATATTCTGTTTTCATTGATCTCTAATTAACAATAATGCATCATCGTTCCTTATTTAATAATTAAAGAAGTTGAAAGGTCTTCAATACTAGAGAACAATGGACTGATCGTTCTTAAGTACTTCCTATTAAGTAAGAAATTAAGCGGTTTGAAAGAAACATAACCTTGAACAAGAAACGTCTATATTTTAGTCTGAAATAAAGTCATAATTTCAAATACAAAATATTAAGCCATTCTCAAAAATAATCCATTCGAAGCTTTATTACTTAAAACTTTTGGTAATTACAAAATCAGTTTTAATCCAGAAAAAAAATATATTGCTTTTAATTTTTAAATTTTTCATTATTCAATACGTACATATTATGAATTTTAAAACTAGGATATTGAAATTACAAATTAAAAACAGCTTGTGGCAATATGTACTTTTAATAAAAACATTTGTATTTTATTTGTGTATAAAAATACGATTTACAGATTAAAATGATAAACCGAATGGATTACTAAATTTTAATTTACATTATTGTGACTACATTCATGCATCATCAGTAGTGTTTCTATAATTAATAATTTGAATTTAATTAAATCACAGAATAGTATTTGTCTCCTGAATTAAATTGATGTTAAGAATGTGCTTATTTTCAAAAAAAAATATTATAGTTTTAAAATGTTAATAAATCAAATAATTGCTCCTCCTTCACAACTTACTCGATTTATATAACAGTAGTTTTATAAAATCTGTCGCCGAAGTTGGCCTACATTTCATCAATAAGGAGTGTTCCGTCGAATAATATGTGGACTGTATTTTCTAAATTTATTTTGAACGCAACGAAATGATTGATTGACTAACAATGTATTAACTAAAATTAATTACAAAAATAATGTCTGACAGTTTTTCTAATCTTGTTCAGCGCATGCTCGTTCATAGTCGACGCGACGTTTCCGGTACAATTTGGGCGGGAGTTTTAAATTAGAATTGAATGGCGCGAACTCAGAACATGCCCCACGCCTTGAAAGAACCACGTTCTTCAACACATATTGTCCACAGGCAGCACACAGACTTGTGTGAGCGCCCTGGTCGTTGTCATGTTTTGAGTTTTTAAGTGCACTACTCGGAGATGACCGTCTTTTCCAAGACAGCATTTGATTATGCGTCCTAGCATTGTAACGTTTTAAAATTTTGTGTACCTACCGCGTATATTAAAAATTATCGGAGAAGTCACAAATTTCGATCAAGCGTGTATGACCTTAAACATGCACCGGTTTTCTCTTCGTTCGTTCACGACGGGCAAGCACTTTTGGTTTTGTGGTAAACAAAGTGAGATCCACTTATAAAAGATTCCCTAGTTTTGAGTTTTGCGAAATATAATTGTGAAGACTGGGGTGAATCTAACGTCAAGAAGACGAATTTGAATGTGGATATTCACAAACGCGTGTGGGATTAGGTAAATTCCAACGTACGAAAAATTTTCAATTTAAAGTTACCATTCCATTAGTCGAAGCCAACAATCAGTCAAGGTCCGGATGTAACTTATCGCAAATTTGTATTTACCAAATTACTATTTGTTATCAACGTCGATGACCTACATCAATTGGAAATTGGTTGTTATTGTTTATAAATAGGAAAAACCCTGTCATCAATAGGGGTATGTAATTAGTACTTTTAGATCAATTATAATATTGTCGTATAGTTTTTTTTTCCTCGTAGAAATTATTCTTTTAACGAGACGGCTATGAAAGTGGAAGATACCGTAATCAACAACGTTCAGAATCCAAGGGGGAAGAGAAGATAGTTTACCTGAGTTTAGGATAATTACATTACGTATTTATAATTGAATTTTAAGTTCTTGTTAAACTGGTAAGTGGTACAATTAAATTAAATTGATAATTTCGTGATATTAGATTAAGTGGGAAAGATTGATAAACTCGGTATTGAGTATTTAACGATATTGAAGGTTGGCATTTATATGCATACAGGGTGTATCATCGTTATTTGTGCACATATAACAAACCTTTTTAACTTGATGCTCTACTAATGCCCCCACTTAAACTGATTCTTTTGCTTGTTTCCATTTGGAACGTGTCTGCAACTCTGCCAGATATTCCTTACTCCATCTCGTCCAGTAATGTTGCAGGACACAAAGGTCGGGAGTTTAGTATTCCCTCATTTTGCACCAGCAAGGTATAAAAGTCTTCATACGTAAGAGGATGAGTTACTATTCTTTTTATATGGTGTTTATTTCATTTTATTCCGGCTTCCCATATCCCCCCAAAATGAGGAGAACGGACAGGAATGAAAAACCATTTTATTTTTCGTTTGAAAATTCAATACC
The DNA here is from genome assembly GCA_030710515.1 of Abscondita cerata. Classification (NCBI taxonomy): domain Eukaryota; kingdom Metazoa; phylum Arthropoda; class Insecta; order Coleoptera; family Lampyridae; genus Abscondita; species Abscondita cerata. The sequence continues at coordinate 48,386 of JALBCR010000408.1, forward strand.
TATTTTACTCTGATTAATTTTAAAAAATACTGATATTTTTGACAATTCATTATTGGCCCCAACAAAATTAGAACCAATATCAAATGCTTCGGTGGTCAATTCAGACACCAATTCCAAGTGCACCGCTTTGGTAGCCATACATACAAACAAGCAGACATATGCCTTCAATAATTTTGCCCCCGTGTTTGTCGATCCTTTATGAAAGGCCCACCATAATCTCTCCTACGTTAAGAAAAAGTGAGTAATTAGTTACACGGACATCGGGTAAGCCGCCCATTAAGTAGGTAATAGGTTTTGGTTTTGCTTTAAGGCAAGTTATACAGTCATGGAGAGTTTTTTTGCAACTGTTTCGACCACAAATTGGCCAATATTGGTCTCTCACTGAACATAATAATGTTTGAATACTACAATGTAATAAACGTTCATGTTCCCTGCGCAGAATTAAATAGGTTAATGTACTACCCTTTGGTAAAATATTGGGAACTTCTGTTCATAAGTAACCTTTGAGTGGCGAATATGTCCACCAACTCTTAATAAATCCTCCTTAAGAAAAGGATTCAAAGCTAAAATTGGACTTTTACTATTTAAGGGCTTTCCTTCTTGTTAGTAGGTTAGATTTATTTTAAAATAAGTAATAATCAGTCAAACCAAATAACCATGATTAGTTTTTTGATTTAATTTAAAAGTTATTGCTTGTAGACGTTTTTTAAATCAAAATTATTTCTAATTTTATTTTGTAAACATTTCCTAAACAAAATTTTGATTCGACAATTAATCGAGCTATGGTGTTTAATTAGCGATACCTTCAAATATATTCTTTAAAGAAAAAAATTAAGTAAGCAACGTAAATTACCTATTTTCTAAAACGTGCTTAGTAATTAATGATTCTTTCTACAGTCCTTCTATAAGATAACCCCTGCTTCACAATGTGCAAACTTTTGTTTACAGAAATTGTGGTGTCCAAGTTTTAAATTTGTGAGTGTACATTCAAGTTTCCGACTATCACCCAACCAAATAAAGTATTTTGCAATATGGGTGCAATTGGGCCAAGCCGTTTCTGACCTGCGCGTATGACATCCCAAAAAGTGTTTAAACCAAGTAATATGTTTAGTTCCTGTGAAACATTAAACTCAGAATCCGCTAACCTAATGTTTGCGGGTATATTTATTAAATTTGCATTAAACGAACACGTAGGTAATGAATCTGTGATTTTTTGTAAAATTAAACACCTCAGATTTCTTTTATAATTATTCCAAGTAGATTTTATTTCCACATTAATTTGGTAAGAAATATTTGTTAAAACTTGACCGATGCCCTTTACCATATGATCTAGCTTTATTTTATTAAGTTTTAATTTGTTTACTGCCTTTTCGGTGACAAAATTGCTTTGCGAAGCAGAATCCAGTAGCGCACGGCAAGTTACCTATATGTTACCCAGGCGTCGGTGTGCATCCGGCGATCGTATTCAGTGTTCTAGTGGCACTGTCTGCTACTGGGGCGCTCTGATCTATGACTTCGTCGTTATTATTTGTCACGTTTGAATTATTCAAGTTATTTTTTGGCGTAATATGCAAGATCGTATTGTGTGGTCTATGACATTTTCGACATTTGGATAATTTGCACTTCCAGGTTGGGTGCGATGATCTTAAACAATTTAAACACAGCTTCAAATTTTTGGCAGTTTCTATTTTTTGTTCTACCGACAAGTTGCTAAATGTTTCGCATTTGAATATGTTATGTTCTTGTTTACAAAAGTAACAGCTGTAATTTTTAGGTTCGTTGGAAGAAACAAAGGACTGGGATTTTTGTATCGAATATTCCCTTATCATTCAAGTTATTAAATTTATGTATTTTCTCCAACGTGTTGCATTTTATTTTAATGAATTTCTCCATATCTTCAAGTGTGGGAAGTTCACTCTTGATTTTATGAGATTCCCAACTGTTTAACGTCACATTATCAAGTTTTTTACTTAGTATGAAAATTATTAGTCCATCCCAGTGCTCTGTTTCCTCCCTAGACTCTTTAAGGCGCTTAAATGTTCAATTGTGCTGTCATATAGATTACGTATTTCTATATGTGAGGCTTTATTAAGAGTTGGAAGATTGAAAATAGCTTGCAAGTGGTTGTGAATGAGAAGACTTTTATTTTCATATCTTTCATTAAGAATTTTCCATGCTTTGGCATAGTTGTTTGCTGTGACTTCTAATTTGTTTATAATGTTTTTTACATGTTCTGCTAAACACCCTTTCAAGTAATAAAACTTCTGAATTTCAGGTAACTCTTTGTCTTGATTTATTAAGGTGTCAAAAAGTTCCTTAAATTCTGACCATTGTGCATAATCCCCCGTTAAAAGTGGGAAGTTTTATGTCGGGTAGTTTAACTCTAGAACTGTCTAGAACAAATATTATCCCGTCCAGTACTATGTGGTACCCCTGAAGCAATTGAATTTGCGTCTAAATTTGACCCCGAGTTGCTGCCATCATTTAAGTTAAACGACTGCACTAGAGCCTTTAATTTTCCATGTATTCCAAAATATTTATTTTCGAATATTTGACGTTCAAGTTCGTCATACTCAATTTTTCTTCATATTCAATTGCCGCTTGTATATTTTCAAATTCACCGAGAATAGGTTCTAACTTTTCTAAACGGTATTCAATTTGTTTTATTGTTTCAAGTGATAAATTATCTTTATTAATTAACTCTATGTAAGTTTCGGAACGCGTTAATTTAGCTTTTAATACACATCTTTTAGTTTTTAATTTTAGTAAATCATATTCCCTTTCAGACATTGCTACCACAAACAAAGGCAATACAAGTGAAACAGGTAAATAAAGATATATGAGAACTAAGGACAGTATTTGTGTTTAAACACTCACGGCCCGACCTTTTTGCTGCTATTCCAGTATTTTCTCTTTTCACCTTTTCAGGTTCGCCAGGCTACGTGTTTCTTGTCTCCGCTCACCACTACACTCCTGTTTCGCAATGTCTTTCACCGTTAAGTACCGGCTTTTTCAATTTTTGATGTTAATCCGGGTCAATGGGACCAAAATGTTCCGTCGAATAATATGTGGACTGTATTTTCTAAATTTATTTTGAACGCAACAAAATGATTGATTGACTAACAATGTAATAACTAAAAATTAATTACAAAAAAAAAAATAATGTCGCTTCTGATAGTTTTTTCGCCATTGCCGCCTTTTTCTAATCTTCTTCAGCGCATGCTCGTTCATAGTCGACGCGGCGTTTCCGGTGCGATTTGGGCAGCACTTTTAAATTAGAATTGAATGGCGCGAACTCAGAACAAGGAGTCTTAAGCAAATATGTCTCTGATAAAAGTGTTGCAAAGCCATTGACAGTATTGAAATATCTCAATAAGTTGGTAAACTGTTTGCACATAATAAGAATATAAATATCTTTCTTCGGTATAATGCGACAAGTCATTACTTCCCCTATTTTAACTGCCTATAACTTCTAAACGGTTCAGGATAGAAACATGCGGTTTTCACTGAAATGTTACATTTAGTATAAGTTTTGTTTGAATACATTGAATTTTTCTATCAACTTTGAGGACGTCGTAACACAAATGGCAATTATGACCTTTTTTTAGTTAACTTTTTTATGGAACGCCCTGTATATTTTTGTAGTTTTAAAGAACTGACTTTTACCTATACAGCGATGCAAAGTTTTTCAAGATGGGTTAGCGAATGACCGAGTAATTAATTTTTAAAAACGGTACAACAGAACATCAATTTGTACGATTTACGTAAATGTATTCAAAAAAAACTTATACTACAATGTAACATTTCAGTGAAAACCGCGTGTTTCTATCACAAACCGTTTAGAAGTTATAGGCAATTAAAATAGGGGAAAATATAACTGGACATCCGGTATAAAGTTCAACTTGTTACAAGATGTGCTTGAGTTACATCCATGATATATCAAACACTTCTGGTGTTGTTTTTGTAGGTGGACCATTATATTGTTTAAGCACATCTAACAAAAATTTAGTCTTCTTGTTGTGATGAAAACTATTTTAATTCGACAAAACAATCGAAATTGAGTTATTTAAATCTCCATCAATTTAGTGAGCTTATATTAAAATACTGTTAACAATAAAAGACGAAAAAGTAAATAAATATTAAAGGCAAAGCTAACAAAAAAGTAGAAACGATGAAATTAGGTTATGTTATACAGTATTTATAAATTTGTGGTAATTTCACAAAACGGTGTTTTCCAAAGGTGCGTTCACAATAGCATTTCTTCTCTAGAATTACAAAGTACGGTCGATGGAAAAGTTTTGTAACTAACTCGTGAATTAAACGGCGATTAACAATCTCAACACATCATTTTAAAGATAGCAAACTTTCAACAGCATTTGTTGCTAAATTTCTAAATCAACTACTCTACCAACATAGCTTTAAACCAAAAAAAAACACTAGATCAAATATTAACATTTCTTTTTTTAAGTAAATTTTTGCGAACAAAAAGTGTTGTTGTGACACTTCTTTTTCAATATACTATTCTACGATCGAATTATGTTTGCCAAAATAAAAAAAATTAAATAAAAATAACTATAAAATAACTACTTTTTGCAATAGTGCAAAAAGTTAAACTTTTGGCACAGTAATTTCTGCAAAAAGTTTATTTAGTTTGCAAAAGAGGCGCAAGTTATAAAAAATATTGTATGATACTCGCTGCGCTCGTGCCTTAAACCCGTGCATGCGCTATAATGCTTCTTATAAAACTCGTATCATAATATACTATTGTGCTCTCTAAGAACAACTAATAGGATTTTAACTTAAAAGTATGTCTTGCCTATTTAAAGAAAGTCGTTGGTGGTAACATTTCACAGTTATTTCACTTTTTAGAGTAGTCTTCAAAAATATTTTACTTTGATAGTCTAAAATTACCGACGGGTGGCCTCATTTTGACGCGGCACTTCAACGCTGCTTTGTGGACACCGACGCTTCAACGCGAAAATCAGATTGTCTCGAACATATTTCGACGCGAGATTATTCATCAAATTAAACAAGCAGTTTAAACAGATGGTTTGCAATTTTTAAATAATTTTGAAGTCATGTATTGTATTACACAAGAAGAAAAAGCACAGTTTTCACAATAAAAGCATTTGGATCACTCATACTTCGTAGCAGAGGGCTAGGAAATCTTTTGTTTCGCAAATCCTCTTTATAAATGTACATAAAGAAAAGACATGAATGCATTAAGCTTTAAGTTGTGTTTGAGTTTTAACCATTTTGTATTTTACCATCGGTCATTACCCTCGAATGAGGCCAAGTAAACGTGTAGGGGCAGGACAAACAGTAATAATCTAATCTAATTTTGTGGATTGTATTAATTATCACATGCCGATTAATTATGTGTATATGTGTTGAATGCTCAACGACTTCTTTTATTCTCCTTTTAGAACTTAAGGGATTCTTTCCTTCTACTTCTAACGTAAATAAAAATGGCGTAAACAATACTGATTAAATCTAAGTATTGTTATTAATAACGATAATCATCATTAGCTATTTCTATTTACCTTTACAAAAAATGTGTACCTAACAGTTTTTGAACTGGAATCTTCCAAAATTTTAGAGAGGATATTTTCTCAAAATTCTTGTCTCATCTAAATAGACACAGGAAAGGGCTATTATTATTTAAATTTGTAACATAACGTAAATACTGCAACATGGATTTCAAATAGTGCCTTTCGGTTATTCTCTTTTTCCCATTTAAAACCTGTGTTATTAAAGATATTAGCTAAACCAGTACGCCTCCTTCAATAATTGGCTTTTTAATGTTTAATAATGCTTCCGACGTAACAAACAATTCAGAAATAAATTTTCCATCACGTCAGGTTTTCGAGAAAAAGGGGGTCGAAACCCCTAAAAATAACGTTTTTGGCCATTTTTGAAAAATTGTAGAGCTAAACACTGACGTGCTAGAACCATTGCTATTGTCAGTGTTCAGCTCGCAAAATGCCTTCGGAAACACCTGGAGCCATCTTATTTGCACAAAAAAAGTCCAAATTTGCAGGGCTGTGTAGTTAATGGACCTAAGTCGGGTAAACAGAAAATAATGTAAGTCCTGGTACAAAATCTTGTGAAATCTTCATTTTGCTACAACATGGTACAAAACCAAATCTCCCAATTTTACTCGTTGAGTTTTGTTCTGCAAGAAAGATCAAGGTTTGGAGTCAAGTCCAATGTAATGAAAAATATCAATCAAGTACTTTACTAAAATAGACTAAGGTTAATGCCACTATACGGCTTTATCAGTGTAATTTATAATTTTGTCTGTCACCTATAATAGAGGTAATATAGCTATGGTAGGTTCTAAAACCGGACTGATATTTAGTTAAGATTTTATAAAATGTAAAGATTTGTATATTTGATGAATCTATGAGGTGGCGACAGCGATTATCACTGTAAGATTTTATTTGAATTTAGAAAATGTAAGTTACTGGCATACATTTTTTTCCTAAATTTTGTAAAGATACCAATGGACCATTTTAAAGAAAGACATCCTTGTCTAGCTCGATGGCGTCACTGCGTGATGGCATTGCATACGATGGGTTTTGGTTACTTTATGGGGATATTTTTGGTTTGAACGTTGAATGTCAAAGTTGACAACAAATAAAGCAGAAACTGTAATATACTCTCAAACTACTGTTAAATTTGACATTGTATTTGACGTAATGAATGTCGTTGATCGTTACCCCTCTGACCCACATACGTTTAGTGTCACTGTGCATAACTTCTATTCTATCTTTTTCGTTCAAAAGGTCTATAGGACGTAACTAATATGAAAAGTTTTCTTTTTCGAGATAGAGGTGAAAAGGGTTTGTTTCCCTCAAGAACGAAATTCACTTTTCATACATACGTTTATGATATGAATTACGTTACATAAGTTTATCAAATTAATATCAATTTCATCTGGAAGTTAAATTTATCTTAAGAAATATAGTAGTATTTTTTAGATTTATGCACTCATAGTAGGCGAAGGCTGAGTGATGCTGGAAAAATAATAATTTGTTTCTTCGACATTTTCAGAAACAGACGTGTACCAATTTTAGCTTTTGAGTTCTCTCCTAAATGATTTTTGAAACAAATATGTTTTTTTCTTTGTTTAAATAAATAACTAATTTCAAAAAGGGTTATAAGTACACCTATTCCTTTATTATTAAACACTTAATTAAAAATTAAAACGGCTACAGGTTTAGACACTAAGTGTCATCATCATGTCCACAACAATTCAACACTGGCTTTAGTACTCCACTTGTTTTAATATTAATTTTAAAAAGGCTTGATAAAGCTAGCATAGATCAGGCGAAACGTCGGCAAATTGAAATCAGAACACAATTGTTAAAAATAATACTGAAAAGCATTGTTTATATGTAAGAGTACAAATATTAAAATGCAATGCAAACAATACAAAATTTACAGAATCACATTCAAATATTGTAAACATTATGTTGTAAAGCTTTCATGGATTAAAGTTAGTCGTGCGCGACAATGCTTAAATAAGTTTCGCTATTTATCAGACAGAGTTGTTAGTTGTGAGCTTAATTCGATAATAATATACTTTCGCAAAATACCATCATTTTTGAGCAGTCTCTATTTGACGCTTAAATGCAAACTTTCTCAAGTTCCCTAGTAAAGAGAAAATCATAATATTGGTACACGAATAATGAGGTGCAATCGTTATATTGGTTTTGTAGCTAAAATATTTTCTTCCAGTAATTAATGCCGTTGTATCGATACACATTAACCTACGATAAACAAACGCCAGGTTTATTTTGTTAATATTTTACAAACTTGTTTTTGTATATCAGTTTGGTCTAGTCATATATTTTGCTTATATTTCAGGTATCCCGTCAATACCTGCCTACAACAGCCAACAACCGCTCAATAGTCGACAGTCGACATTGAAAATGTGTTCATAATTAATGCGGATTGCGACAGAAGCTATTATGTAATAGTAACTGCCTGAAGTAAATTCTCGACTCAATTTGACGTTATCAAACGGATAAGGTCAATAGAATTTGAATAATTTCTACTTCCTTTCTGTTGCACGAGTTCATTAACAGCCTTTTCTACATTAACATTGGGTACCATTTTGTAAACTATATTTTTAATTATTGGATTTCGATTAACTAACTTTTGATTAATTATCCGTGATAAAACTAAAAAAAGAAAACATTGTTTCATAAAACATAACAAACTTTGAAGCTCTTTTTCAGTCTTAGTAGAAAATTGTCATTAGGTAAGTCTAACAAGATTTGCCCTAATTTCTGAAGTTAATACTTCCATTTATATTCTACGTATAAGGAGCTTTCATATTTGCATATGAAATTAATTATAGGAGTTCAAATACTAATGCTACCCGCCAGCAATTATTAAGACTGAAAGGGACTGTTGACGCAAAATTGTGCAAGCTTGTCGCGCTATTTGCATGAACTCTTTAAATAATATGAGTACAGAATCTTCAAATCCAATTAGTTACACGTTAAAGAAAAGGTATCAACACTAACTAACACTATATGAAAAACTCCTTTTTCTGAACATCAAAACACCAATTACTTTAGCACATCGCTGTGGATTCATACATACCCAACCTCTTGAGATTTATAAATCCTTTGCAGATTTAACCAAGCAGTTTTTCAAAACAAATGCATTTCGAATGATAATAAAAAAAACTCCCTCATTTTTAAATTCAAAACTAAATGTAATTTAGCTTTTTACGCTAATAATCCCAGTGTTAATTTGTTTGGGGTTAATCCTTCATTTAATTAAATTTACATGTTTTATTGCTTAGAGCAAAATTGATTAAATCTGTTTTGCTTTTAACTCACTACTGAAAGCTTTTGTACATAAAGTAGGGTGCACTTTATTAAAAAAATTCTTGTTATTAAAAGACTGTCGACTAAGATGTTTCAAGAAAAATTAAAAAAAAATTAATGCAAATCTATGTGAATATTTACATTTAATATTTTAAGAAGTTTTAATTAACCTTGTTCTTTGTTTTAATGTGTAATTCTATTTTTGTTTACGACCACAATTACAAAATTCTTGTACTTTTTAATTTAAAATATATTAGTTCTGTAATTAGCAAAATGTGTGCTTTAAATTCTGATTCATGGAATTTAATTTTTGAATTAAATTAAATTTTAGTTTTTGAAAAAATATACTTATTTTATTATTTTAGTTTTCTGTCCTCATGTACAAGGACAAAACTTTTTTGTTAAAATAAATATATAATTTCAGTACTTTCATCATCATTTAACTTTATTGCCTTTTATGTGTTTTGTATAGTTTCTTAGTTATATTTATACTATGTGTGTGGAGAAGCTTTTATACATATCACTATAACCAAAAAAAATGTTGAAAAAATGTTGAAAAATATTTCCAATAATCTCCAGTCATAATTAAACTATACAGAACCCATTTTCAGTGTTTGTATATAATCAAAATTAAACTCTAATGAGAAATGTTTGCAGCGAATAATGTAAACACCCTTGCTGTACTCACAAATTAAGAAAATGATTGAAAACATTTCAGTAATCCGCAGTTATCAATATACAGGGTGGCCCATTAGTGCGAGAAGAAGATGGATATCTCGGAAAATATTATGGTTAGAAAAAACTTTTGCAATAAAAGTTGTGCAAATCAATGAGCTCACATTTTAATATTATTTTGTTTATACAGAGTGTTCCATAAAAGTGCGACATACCAAGGTTATGTTTTTTTAAATAGAACTACCCATTTTTTATTATAAATTTAGATTCCTTTTGAAATTCTAATGTGACTTTATGCATTATACATAGTGTCTAAAATAGAGGGTTTTTGCATTATTTTACTTTTCCGTAAAAAATGACTTTTCAAAAAAAATTAAAGTAACTCAGTTATCTTGGATGTATCGAACTACAATTTCCCAACTTTAATATGCATTACATGTGCTAACTACAGCTGGTTGTTCACCTTTCCAACCTCGCTTGATTTTTGAGGAATCAGTTATTTAAATTGAACTTCTAATTTCATGGATAACTTGATTTTTCAAATGGTACTACCTAATTTTTATGTGCCGTTGAACGTAGAATCTCATAAGCTTTCTAATGATAAAATTGTAGGTATCTAACTCTTACTCAAAAATCGTAAAAATTTGTAAGAGTTAGATACCTACAACCTTATCATTAGAATGCTTATGAATTTCACGTTCAAGAGCACATAAAAATTAGGTGGTGCCATTTGAAAAATCAAGTTATCCATAATTTAAGAGTTCAATTTAAATAATTGATTACTCAAAACTTAGCAAGTTAGAAAGGTGAACAATTAGCTTTAGTTAGCACATGTAATGCATATAAACTACTGAAATCGCAGTTAGATAAATTTCGAAGATAACTGAGTTATTTAATTTTTTCAACACATCTTTTCCGGAAAAAGTGAAATAATGCAAAAAACTCTCATTGGACACTCTGACTTACTTAACTTACATTAAATTTTCCAAGATATCCAAATTTGCAATAAAAATGGGTAGTTCATTTAAAAAACATAACTTTTATGTCGCACTTTTTATGGAACACCCGGTATAAACAGAAAATAATTTTAAAATGTGTAGCTTATTGATTTTGCACAACTTTTCAATCGCAAAAGTTTTTTCTAACTTTAATATTTTCCGAGATATCCACCTCTCACTAATGGGCCACCCTATATAATCGATTCTTCAATAATTATAGCCAACATAACAGTTGGTATAAAATTTCGAATCGCCTGCACGTAAAGTACGCAAGTAGTTGTAAGCAAACAAACACTGAGAATCACCCGACAGCTGTTTCGTCCTTTTGGGACTCATCGGGATTGAGAGAACTCTAGTGTAAAGTTCACTATTGTACAAACGCGCGCTGTCGACTATATATGCCCTACTGGAGGGATCATAATATTTAAACGATAACTTTTCGACTCGTGAAAGCGTTCACGTACGTAAATGTAAGCAACTTTTTGCCGACAGGTATGTAAAGCAGTTACATAGTCGATCCTTCAATAATTATTGCCAACATAACAATTGGCAAGTATATAAATTGTGTCTATTTGTTTCCAATAATAGTGATAAATTGTATGAAATATTGTACCGGGTGGCCAATTAAAGAGGGCCACTGGGCCGTGTCTCTAAAAGTAATAGTCGGGAGACTTTGGTTAAAAATTTATTACTAAAGTAGTCAAGAGAAAATTCTGGAAATTATTTCTAACTTTCTATAATGGCCGCCAGGGGCGTAATCGTATTCTTGAGTTTTAACTCCCGTCATTTGAGAAATATTCTTATATTGCAGATGGCTAAAATGGACACCGCTTTAAAGCTAAGATAAATTTGCTTTTTTTTTAATTTTTTTTGCTCTATCTCGTAATGGAAAGTGGCGGGGGAGGGGGGTTAAAACATTTTTGCAAATAAATGTCAATAACTTAAAAATGGCTGAACAGATTGTTACAGTAAACAAATCAAAGAAGGAATTATGAACAATTTTTAATTATAGTAGGTAATCAAATTTCAGTAACACAATTTTGTACATGCCCGAGTAATTCTTTCGTCGAAAAGCGTCGTGAGTTAAAGAGAAAAATTTCCACACACAAAAATTTTTTGAATAAAAATTTCAAATCAATTACAGGAGATAGTAGCAGGGGCGCCAACTTGTTTACTAAATAATTAACCGATGAAGGCGTCAACATAAAGCCATACAGGAAGGATTAAATCTACCAATTAAAACAAATTCAACATTTCGTACGATATAGATATATTTAAATAAAACAACAGGGTTACTCTAGAGTAAGTTCTTAAAATTCTTACTTTTTAGGACATATAGATCGTATCGTAAATAAGGTTACCCTCAAAATAAACTACTTACTCAATACAATATTTCATCACTTAATATAAAGGGGATATACAGTAGTATTAAATTTCTTTTCAATATTTTTGCAATAAAATAGATTATCTATACTTTCAAACAAAAACATTTTTTAAATTCTAAAATAAACCCTAGATGCTCTAGTACATTTACCACTGGCAACATCATGTGTAATATTTTTTATTTATTTTGTCAAAGAAACCATATTAATTTTGAGTTTTTAAATACTATATTGCGGAATTAATTATGTAGTATAAGATTGCTATCTTTGTTCTATTACTGAAATTCTCTTTCTATTAAATAATAAATAAAACACAAAAATGTCACTTAAAGAACGCCAGAATAAATACATCTTTCACTTAGTTCAAACAAAATCACTCAATTTACAAAGAAGTTTTTATACATTTTACATTGACACGCTAATAAGTAGAACTTAACCTTCGTCAGTCAAACCTCGATAAGTCAAAAACTCCAAAACTTAAAAAAATGTTCTTTCAAGTCCCAAAACCTCCATTACTCGAAATATCAACCCTCTACAAGTCAAATGATCAGACAGTTCCCTCAAGTCATTTTGGTAGATATTTTCAACAACAAAACCTATTATAAGAAACGTAACCATAAAAAAGCTCTGTTACCTCCCCTTCTAACCGTTTTAGAAAATTAAAATTCACGGTCACTAATAATAATTTTTTTCAATTGTGTGCAATAAACTGTTTCGAGATATGGTCGGCGTCCATTCTTATTGGCTCACCCTGTACGTCATTGTTTCTTAGCAAACAATTTAAGAGTAAACAGTACAGTAAATTACAGAATTAGATTTTCACCGCAAAATAAATTTGAAGCCACGACTCCGAAGCGGATGTTAATAAGTAACTTTTAACTTGCGAGTAGATAAATAAGTTCATTACCTCTGTAACTTGAGTTATGATTTATTACACCTCTCTAACTCAAAATTGGTTAAAAAAAATGTAAACCTCTATAAGTCAGATATTTTCTTACACAAATCCTACATAAGTCGAAAACTTTATAACTCGAATAATTAACGTCTCCCTTGAAGTTTGGCTGTATATTTAAAAAAGTATTACATCAGCTGATTTAATCCGAAGACAAAACAATATATTCTTATTCGTCCATGATAAAATTTGAACAAAAATATTATCTACTTAATAAACAATCAATCAATTACTAGAACATTACTAACTAGTTTAAATCCACTTTTTCTTGCTGATTTCATAACAATACAACGGAAATAAATTCTCCATTAAAGAGATCAATTTTCAGAAAGTTAAAACCAATTCCACCTAGATTGGTTAATCATTGATTAAATTCCATTATTTCCTAGGAATAAACATACAACAATTATTGTCTTTAATAAAGCATTAAATTTAACAAAGCTTAGTGAAAGCTGACCCTTAGCGCATAATATATTAATCTCTTGATCGAGAAACAAAAGCGAGGCAAAATTATTAAACTAATTGCATTACAACAAGTAAATTAGAAAAATGTACCTACTTCAATTTAAACACCATATAATTTTACTTAATACAAGAATTCGAATCCTTACTGATTGTTTATGAACTGCCTGAATATTGATCATCACAAATACAATTCAGTACCAATCATTATTGAAACAAATATATTATTTTACCTGTTAATAATGGCTCCAGAATTTTTTAATCTGTAAATAAGTAACACTTTAGATGATGTTTAAAAAAAATTGAGTTATAAACAGGATTTGACAGACTATTTGCATTTTGAACCAAGTATGTCAATCAAAAAATAATAACGTGTGCCTATTTCAGTTAGAAGCGGTAATTAATCAATATTTTTAATTCTATTAAATATCAGAGTATGTGTCACTCATTCGTGCAAAAGCGTTCATTATATTACATTACTGCTGATATTTTGTTTAATAAATTAAGTTACGCATAATAATTGTGTTATTCAAGAACCATAAGCACTTCAGCGAAATAATATTTAAAAAAACGTTATTTTCTAAATCCTAGAAAAATTTAGTCAAAAGTACCTGAATTATTTTTAAACATTAGAATAATTATTATTACTAATTAATGAACACAAACCGGTTTCTAAACAAATTCCTTCACTCTCCTAACTCCAAAATACACTAAATATAAATGCACCTATAGACTATTAACAATGCACCTTTGTTTTGAAGTCGCCATGATAGAAGAGAGGTGCAAGAACGGAGTATTACTATCACGTGATGCGTGGAAAAATTACAAAAAAATAAACTGTTTCGAGATATGGTCGGCGTCCATTCTTATTGGCTCACCCTGTACGTCATTATTTCTTAGCAGACAATTTAAGAGTAAACAGTACAGTAAATTACTAGAATTAGATTTTTCACCGCAAAATAAATTTGAAGCCACGACTCGAAGCGGATGTTAATACGTAACTTTTAACTTGCGAGTAGATAAATAAGTTCATTACCTCTGTAACTTAAGTTATTACACCTCTCTAAATCAAAATTGGTTAAAAAAAATGTAAACCTCTATAAGTCGAATATTTTCTTACAAAAATCCTACATAAGTCGAAAACTTTATAACTCGAATAATTTAAAGTCTCCCTTGAAGTTTGGCTGTATTAAAAAAAGTATTACATCAGCTGATTTGATCCGAAGCCAAAACAATATATTCTTATTCGTCCATAATAAAATTTGAACAAAATATTATCTACTTAATAAACAATCAATCAATTACTAGAACATTACTAACTAGTTAAATCCACTTTTTCTTGCTGATTTCATAACAATACAACGGAAATAAATTCTCCATTGGCGAAGATCAATTTTCAGAAAGTTAAAACCAGTTCCACCTAGATTGGTTAATCATTGATTAAATTCCATTATTTCCTAGGAATAAACATAGCAACAATTATTGTCTTTAATAAAGCATTAAATTTAACAAAGCTTGGTGAAACTGACCCTTAGCGCATAATATATTAATCTCTTGATCGAAACAAAAAGCGAGGCAAAATTATTAAACTAATTGCATTACAACAAGTAAATTAGAAAAAATGTACCTACTTCCAATTTAAACACCATATAATTTTACTTAATACAAGAATTCGAATCCTTACTGATTGTTTTATGAACTGCCTGAATATTGATCACAAATACAATTTCAGTACCAATATTGTTGAAACAAATATATTATTTTACCTATTAATAATGGCTCCAGAATTTTAATCGTGTAAATAAGTAACACTTTAGATGATGTTTAAAAAAAATTGAGTTATAAACATGATTTGACGGACTATTTGCATTTTGAACCAAGTGTCAACCAAAAAATAATAACGTGTGTGCCTATTTCAGTTAGAAGCGGTAATTAATAATATTTTAATTCTATTAAATATCAGATTATTGTCACTCATTCGTGCAAAAGCGTTCATTATATTACATTACTGCCTTTGTATTTTGTTTAATAAATTAAGTTACGCATAATAATTGTGTTATTCAAGAACCATAAGCGTTCAGCGAAATAATATTTAAAAAAAACGTTATTTTCTTAATCCTAGAAAATTTAGTCAAAAGTACACTCATGAAATTTAAAACTTGGACACCACAATTTCTGTAAACAAAAGTTTGCACATTGTGAAGCGGGCTTAAGGGTATCATTTACAATTCTAACAGCAGGTAGTCTCAGCAGGGGTTATCTTATAGAAGGACTGTAGAATGAATCATTACACTAAGCACGTTTTAGAAAATAGGTAATTTACGTTGCTTACTTAATTTTTTCTTTAAAGAATATATTTGAAGGTATCGCTAATTAAACACCATAGCTCGATTAATTATCGAATCAAAATTTTGTTGAGGAAATGTGTACAAAATAAAATTAGAAATAATTTTGATTTAAAAATCGTCTACAAGCAATAACTTTTAAATTAAATCAAACAAAAACTAAGACAATTCTTATTGTCAACGTATATATTTAGTTTTTTGACAAGAATTTATTACATAATTATAATTAAGATACCAAGTTATATTTTAAAAATTAAATGAAAACTTTTTTTTTTAAATAAAGGTATTACTATATAAATAAATATAAGAAATCAATAATGGGTGTGACCTCCATTATTATTGATACATTCTTGGAGGCGTCTGCTCATTGACGCTATCAAGGTATCAATATAATTAATATTAATCGTTTCCCATGCGGTATCAATGGCTGCAATTAGTGCATTACGGTTTACTGGTATAAAATTTGGCCCTTGTTGTCTTCGGATAACAGCAAGTATTCGAGCCCAAACATTTTCGATAATGTTAAAATCTGGGCTTTTTGCTGGCCAGGGTAACAGCTCCAAGTTATTTGCTTGTATCCAGTTGCGCACAACCTGCGAAGTATAGGGTCATCATATCCCGATAGTTAATTATCGAATGTTCCAAGAAAATATGTGTAAATAGTAAATGGAATCTACTAACGTAACGTTAAGTCGTTAATTATAGTTACATAACTCTCCTTTCATAAGATATAGTTCATATTAATATGCTTATTGTAAAGCTTCGTACACACCTGAACAACAAACCGAGGAACAAACAGAACAACGAACCGAACGGCAATCGGAACATTAATTTGGACGGTGCTACGTACGAATTTTAGAACAGATTCGCAAGTCCTGATTGTTCCACGAACGGTTTGCGGCGTTCCCGCAACTTGTCGGTTTTTTCTCCGACATCAAAGAAAATGCGCGCGAATGCGTTTGCAGGTTTGGACGAATCTAAACAAAACGGCGAACAAACTTATGCGGGAGAATTAAATTATTTATTTTTGTCCTCCCTTTTGTGGGTTTGTTGTGTTTTAGGTAATATTATGGAGTTGACAGAAGAAAAATGTTTTAAATTAATCAGTGTTTAAGAATGCAAGAAAAAAATGATGTCCCTATTAGCATCATTTGGGCGGGAAATTTCCAAAATAAAAAAAGCGAAGTAAATTATAATTTTTACTCTTCTTTGTGCGTAAAAATTTGGTTGGCACTATCTTCTTGTTTTCCGCAATTTTCTCTTCTCAATAATAAATATATATGAACTGAAAACTACTGAAAATAATTATGGGAACAGCACAAACGTTCCGTTTGTTGTTCGGATTGTGGAAATCATAAAAGATCGTTTGTCGTTCTGTTTGACTTTCGGTTCGTTGTTATGTTTGAACGTGTATGTTACCGCTAAGAAATTATTAAGGAAAAAGCGCAATTGCAGTGTAAATATTTATAATTAGATATTTTCGAAAGTTTATAAGTCCTCTATTGTAATCTTAATACTTAAAAGAAAATCGTGTCCATTAGCATTATAAGGAAATTACTTTATGAATAAGTTTCAATAACAATAGAATATCCTTGCTTGTTTAATTTACTTCCTTTGAGTCATATTGCTCTAAGGGTTGTTACATTGGTCATTAGAAGTATGTAATAAATAAACAATTACCGACTGTTTGAGAAGGGGTAGTGTGAACCAATAAATAAAGTAAGAAATGTAAATTCCATTTGATCTTGCTGATTTGAAAGCGCGGATTGTTTCGGAATTAGCGGCGGGCCGTAGCGTGCGTGAAATTTCACGTATGTTAGATATACCAAAAGCACCGTAGGGCATTACCGAGTAAAACGGAATCTTGAACACACTTTGGAAAGAGCCATCGGAAGTGGTAGACCTAAAGTATCTACACGTGCTCAAGATCTCGAGTTGTTTCATTACGTAACAGAACAACCATTTGCTACATACTCCAGGGCTATAGCAGATACACATTTTCCCGGATGCCGTATAACTGCACAAAAAAGATTAAAGGAGATGGGAATAAAGAAGTATAATGCTGCTGCGAAAGAAGTTCTCAGTGACGAAAATATGAGACGTCGTCTGGAATTTGCAAGGCGATATGTGAACGAACCTTTGGAATTTTGGAATCGAGTGATTTTAGCGACGAAAAAACGTTCAATAGCCGCAACGATGGACCACTAAAAGTTTTTAGAATGGAAGGAACTCGTTACGAAAATAATCACATATGTCCTAAAAAACGAAGTGGTTATTTTTCTGTGAATGTGTGGGGTTGGGTTAGCGCGCGGGGTCCAGGAGTTTGTTGGGCTATCGATGGACGTCTTGATTCTGCTGCGTATTTAGATATTTTGGAAACTATTATGAAACCTTCAGTCGAAGTGTTTTATCCAGACGAAGATTATATTTTCCAACAAGTAAGTATTCTTATTTCACTATACTTTCTCAAAAAATAGTTCGGGATCTGTTGAATTAACATTTTCATAATGTATTTTTGTTGTTAAAGGACAACGCCCCTATTCATACTTCGCGGGTTGTGCGCAATTGGATACAAGAAAATAACTTGGAGCTGTTACCCTGGCCAGCAAAAAGCCCAGATTTTAACATTATCGAAAATGTTTGGGCTCGAATACTTGCTGTTATCCGAAGACAACAAGGGCCAAATTTTATACCAGTAAACCGTAATGCACTAATTGCAGCCATTGATACCGCATGGGAAACGATTAATATTAATTATATTGATACCTTGATAGCGTCAATGAGCAGACGCCTCCAAGAATGTATCAATAATAATGGAGGTCACACCCATTATTGATTTCTTATATTTATTTATATAGTAATACCTTTATTTAAAAAAAAGTTTTCATTTAATTTTAAACTATAACTTGGTATCTTAATTATAATTATGTAATAAATTCTTGTCAAAAAACTAAATATATACGTTGACAATAAGAATTGCCTTAGTTTTTATTTTCACTTTTTATATTAACTACAGAAAAAATGAAACGTCATAAAATATACATTTTGTAAGGACTAAATATTATGAATAGAGAGTTTAATGATTTTTTTTAATAACTTACAATAATTAGTAGGTTAGATTTATTTAAAAATAAGTAATAATCAGTCAACCCAAATAACCATGTTTAGTTTTTGATTTAATTTAAAAGTTATTGCTTGTAGACGTTTTTTAAATCAAAATTATTTCTAATTTTATTTTGTAAACATTTCCTAAACAAAATTTTGATTCGATAATTAATCGAGCTATGGTGTTTAATTAGCGATACCTTCAAATATATTCTTTAAAGAAAAAAATAAGTAAGCAACGTAAATTACCTATTTTCTAAAACGTGCTTAGTGTAATGATTCATTCTACAGTCCTTCTATAAGATAACCCCTGCTGAGACTACCTGCTGTTAGAATTGTAAATGATACCCTTAAGCCCGCTTCACAATGTGCAAACTTTTGTTTACAGAAATTGTGGTGTCCAAGTTTTAAATTTCATGAGTGTACCTGAATTATTTTTAAACAGAATAATTATTATTACTAATTAATGAACACAAACCGGTTTCTAAACAAAATTTTCTTCACTCTCCTAATTTAAAATACACTAAATATAAGTAGCTATAGACAAGTAACGTGCACCTTTGTTTTGAAGTCGCCGTGATAGAAATAGAGGTGCAAGAACGAAGGTATTACTATCACGTGATGCGTGGAAAAATTACAAAAACTACTTAAATTTAGCATATGAAAAGGTTAGATTCATGCCCGGCCTGTCACTGTTAACCCAAAATACATGTCAACTGTCACTGTTAACCTATAAAATACATGAAACATCTTGTATATCTTCTACTTCTACTTACACATTTCCACTCGGATCGTGATATTTTAGTGTCGTTCTTCAGTGCTTTCTTTATACTATTTCGGCTTTATTTTTCTGAACCATAGTTTGTATATGCAAAGAGGCAGTCTGTATAAAGTGATCTTGTACAATCAGTCATTATCTGCCGGTCAATAATGTAATTTATCTAATTTCAGAAAATCTATCAAATAAAAATCTTAATACATCAATTAATCAGTTCAAAATTTGCAAAAAACAAATGGGTTATTAAACATTTGAACAGACACTTCAATATAAATGATATTTCCAAATCTAATCAAGGTATGTTGCTTGATATTCAATCTTATTATTTTTTGCAGTTTAATAAAGGTATCTGGTCAAAACAAAAAAAAAACTATTGATTACAACAGGGGCAACATGAAAATATGTCACACGGTTGTAACAGGCAACCTAAGGAAATATTTTATCCCTATTGCAATCATAGCTATAGCTATAACCTTAGTAGAAGAGTAGTACATTGAATATTCGATTGACTTAAGTTTTAAACTTGTTGAATGCCCTGCATAATATACATTTGCATTTAAACACATTACTTTAGTGTTGTTAGAATTATATTTATTAGATATATCATGTTGTTTTACGTATATAAATTGAATAAAAAATAAAAGTGCCTCTCTATTTAAAACATGGTAGCAGACCGTGGTTAGTGACCTGATTAAATCAAAAATAACAGAGAAAAGTGGCCAGAAAAATAAAACGGAAAAAATGAGAGCAAGAATTATTAAAATGACGTATGCTACAGTTGACGAGGTAATGATACCATTTTTGGTGGATTTGAATAAAAAGTTGCAAAAAAAAAATGCTAAAATTTTTAAACTATAAAAACTGTAAAGGCCTGCAATTAGGGAGAAAAGTTCAGAAAACAAACAAGAAGATTTTTGGAGTCCCTGCGCTGATATCAAAGCTAACGAACTTTATCTGCAGCTGCAGTACTGAATAAGCAACTTGAGTATATTGTAGACTAGATTCAGCATATAAAAATAACAAAAAATTTAGTAAAATGCAGCTAACTGAATTAACAGCTTTGTAATAGTATGCCATATACAGGGTGTTAATACTAAGTGGTTACCCGAAAATAGGCAAGTTAGATCTCATTAAAATAAACAACTTTTTAATTCCAATTTTGATTTTGTACCCCGGTTCTAGTTATAGCTCTTTCTTTATGTTTTTCGAAAAATCGTCATGAACTCCTTTATTTTAAGGACTATTAATAAAAAATAAAAAGTTTCTGAATTAGCTTTCGATTCTCTAGAACATTTGTATTTACAACTATTTTCTATTTTTCAAATAACAAAATGGCGACCGATCAAAAATTTCAAACCAAAGTATTTTGATAACCACTCGATAGATTACAAAGTACAAAATCAAAAATTGGAATTAAAAAAAGTTGTTTATTTTAATGAGATCTAACTGCCATTTTCTGGTGTAACCACTTAGTATTAACACCCTGTATAATTTGGAAAGTATTAAATTAAAAAATTTAAATTAAATCTATTTGAAAATCAAAAAGAAAGAATAAAATGAACCCTGGTTGTAATTGTATGTTGTTCGTTTATAGTTAATTTTGTTCATTTAATTGCCAATTTGATGATTTAATCATTTATAGAGCCCCTGTAGTAAATTAGCTAGAGTGTGCACTATAAAATTCAAATCAGATGCTTATGACTGTTTCTGGATTATATAAATTCAGTCGAAAATATGACATAAAACAAAAATATTCTTATGTTGGTTAAAGAAAAAGGAATATTTTTAAATCCGTGTCCACATTATGTTCATCATTCGGCCGTGGCCGAAAAGTATAATGACTCACCTAGGTGTTTCAAAGAAGTAAGGGTAAACATGAGGTATCGGCCAGAAATTATATAAAGCAGCAGTATATCTAAAAAAACAGAATTTTAGCAAATACAATTGAAGAAAATAAATCACCGTATCAAATCTTCTTTAATGAAAAACCTAATGTAAAGTATTTAAAAATATACGGTAGTAGAATTTTCGTTAAGATATCAGAACAAACTAGACAATCAAAGTGGGATGATAAAGCTAAGTTAGGATTATTTTGGGTTATAATGAAACAGGTAATAGAATTTTGATAAACTACAAATTTATCAACGCTAGGCATGTTATTGAAAATGGAGTAGAGTGTATTGGCTTACCTAATGGTAATACGAATTCTAATAGAGAAAGTTCAATAGACGAAAATCAAAAGTAATGATTAAAATACAAATGATAAAAGTAGTGAAACTAACAATATTAATCAGATGAGTATTCCTCCAAAATTATAAGTTTTGTATAAAGTTTGCTCTTCTCGAGCCCTTCTTAGGTGAGGTGAATGAAACAACAAACTCAATATGTTGCAACGCCGACGTTTCGCCCCTATGCGTAGGGCTTTATCAAGGCTCATAACAAATAAGAGTTGGTAGTCTGTAGTTGTTGTTTCATTCACCCTCCACCTAGAAGGGCTCGAGAAGAGCAAACTTTATACATAACAATATTAAAGAAAACGTAGTAGATAAAAATACAATTAAACCTACTGAACAAAGTAATAATAATAAAAATTCAGAACCTAGGCGATCTTTAGATTTACAAGAACATAATAAAAAATATTTTAACAATGATTATCAGACGTACTTTAAATTAAAACTATTGTGATGCTAATGTACCGAGTACTTTCGATGATACGATGGGATCTATAGATGAATAGATAATAACTAGATAAAAGCTATGGATTCAGAAACAAACAGTTTGGAAAAGAATAAAACGTGTGAGTTAGTTGAAAACCAATTGATAGAAAGGTTATTGATGTAAAATGGATCTATAAAAAGAAGTATGAAAATGTATATAAAGCTAGGCTAGTTGTAAAATGATTTCAACAAAAAGATTATTTAGAGAATTTACCAGTTGTATGAATGCGAAGTCTGAAAATATTGCTTTCCTAATGTCAAAATAATTTAAAGATTAAACAAATGGATGTAGAGACCGCATTCTTGAAAAAGTATTTCCGACGTATAATGATGATGGGAACTCAATATATGTACAATTATTGGCTGATAACATGTCAATATGTTGTAAAACTAAAAAAAAATCAAATCGTTTTAAAATGAAAGACTTAGGAAAGGTTACAGAATATATTGAATAAATATTACATATGATGTGGATCAAAGCAGTATGACTTTAAGTCAATAGAAACATATTGATTTTTGTAAAAAAGTACAGTTTAAGCGGATACACGATTTCAAAAAAGTGGCATAACAAAAAATTAGTATGATTGGGGGTAACTGAAGATGTTTTGATATACGTAAATCAACTATCTGCTAGATTAATTCTAATGCTTTATGGGCAAAAGTTGCTTGAAAATGAAAGAAAGTTTGTTTTCCTTAAAAAAAATTATAAAAATATGACGTTTAGTAGGTAGCAATTTGCGGTTTCAAGAGGTAATAGCGTTTCTAAATCAAAAAAATGAGGGTTATACACAAAGAGCAATAAGTATTAACACTCCTTAAAATTTCTATGTAAGGAAAATCCCAATAATTTGGGCCTTCTTATAGGACTAACGACAGGAATAGAAATCGTCAATGACACACCATGTCCTTAAATAATGCCGACGTTTCGACTAGCAATGGCCAGTCTTTTCAAGGCAATCTAAAAGTGTTGGTGATATGTCAAGGACTATCGTTTAGGTCCAGTATGTCAAAAATAAAAACATAAAATAATTAATTAAACTAATTTTTAAAACCAACAGGTTTACGTTAAAAACACATTAACCGGCTCACAAATATACTTATAAAAAACAATACAAAATAAATTAACAGATTAACAAGTAGTGTATATAACAAACAGACTTTACGACGTAAAATTCCGAACAATGAACAATGTCGTTACTCCTATAAGAAGGCCCAAATTACTGGAATTTTCCTCACAAAAAAAGAGCAAGATATTAAATACAGAAAAGATTAAACGATTTCTTTTGGACGCTCGTGATGACCTGTGGTTGCTTGCAAAAATATATGGGATTTTTGGTTGTTGTCGTTGTGATGAAATTCTCTCCTTAAAAATTAATAATGTAGAAGAAATAGGAAAATTCGTTATTGTGACATTACGGCAAACAGAAAATTTAACAAGAACATTCACTATAACCGATGATAGCTGTAGCTTTAAGCCCTGCATTTTATACAGAATTAATGTAAATCTTTGGCCTCCTAAAACAGAAAGTCTAAGATTTTTTTGACGTCGTTGAAATGGAAAGTGCATATTCATTTACGCTGGCACAGCACACTATTGTCGATGTCCCAAAGCAAATTGCGAAATATTTAGGTTTAAAAGGCCCAGCGTCATATACCGGTCACTCTTTTTGCAGAACTGGAGCCACTATGGTTGCAGAGTAGGAAGGAGATATTTTAGCACTAAAGCGTGCAGGAGGGGGAAGAGCACCGAAATTGCTATAAGTTATGTCCATGATTCGTCCAATAAAAAATCGAAATGTTTAACAAATTATTTTGTAGTACAAATCTGTTACTGTAAGTAACAGTTGTGCCATGATTTTCAAAATATACAGGATCCTGCATTAGTGCGTCGTTCTTTCCTAGCGTTTAGCCCTTTGGAGATAGATGAACCAAGTTTAAACTAAACATACTAGGTTTAAAAAGATCTACTTTGTAAAAATTATTTTTAACGATACAGGGTGTTCCATTTTTATAGGATAGCAAAAAAGATGGTTTTTTATAATAGAACACCCTGTATCATTTAAGGTGTTCTGGCGTAGTTTATCACCCTCTACATTGTGTTTTAATTTTTTTTTGATTTCCTGTATTGCAAACTTATAACTGTTTTTCTGAAAAAATTCCATAAACAGGCTTTGCTTTAAAAAATTATAGCGACTTTGTTTTGTAAGTTTAATAAACAAATTTTAACAGCGCCGTTAGACCAGATGAAGAGCAACATTTCAATAGTTGCAAATTTAAATTTTGTGTTACAAGGTGTTTGCAAAAACATGCCAATTTTTCACAATTCAAAGGGCAAAAAGCCTTTTGTTTTTAAATGAAATAAAACCTGTTTTATTTCGCTATAAAATAGCATTTTTTCCTCTTTAATTTTTACTAAAGGAATCCTATAGCTAAACCCCATAGTTTTGGAGATATTTAATAGTTAAACAAAATTATTTTATTTAGTGTCACTTTGGATAACATAATGATTTTTTATTAATTAATTATTTACCCAACAAAATAATTGAATTTATTTAAAAAAAAATGTAACAAGAAACAAAAATTGAAGAAATTAATTCAACAAGTGTTGCTGAAAAGACCTTTCCACTCTTTTCAACATTTGAGGTGAAATGCTTTGCGAACAAGTCCATTATTCTCTGCTGCATATTTATTGGTGTTGTTGGTGGGTCGTTATACACCATTTCTTTTACTCATCCTACAAATAGGTTTTGTCAGATCAAGTGATCTAGCCGGTTACCTGGTGGGTCTATTCAGGCCAATCCAGTGATTCGAAAGAATCCATCAAGATATGTTCTTGCAAAGAATGTGAGGAGCGGTATTTTTTTGGACGTCGGCATGTGGCATCTACTAGTATGAAATTTATTTTCCACCAACGGCCTTCTTCGGTGTAAAAAGTATAATGCAATAGGTATCGCAAAACTTATTGTAATTAAAATTCTTGTTTTATTAAACGTCTCAAAAAAATTAGTCATTTTTGATGTTTATTTCTTATAACCTTCCTACTTAATTAACAACAAATTAAAGACAAGTAACTCTTGTATTAATACATTTCCTACGAAATCAAACGTATTAGTATTGGCTGAGAGTCATGGACGTGTTCTCAGCGATATACTACGCAGATTAAATAACAATAATAAATATAATGTATCGGTATTTTTCAAACCAAACGCAAATTATGAACAAGTTGTTGGTGACATTATAAATTTAACAAAATCATTTGATAGAGATGATTATGTAATTATTATTGGAGGATCGAATAACTCGAATTATGTACGTCTCAAAAACACAATATTACATATCTGCAATATATGCTTCCAAACAAATGTTGTTTTTACGACTATTTCTTATAGATACGATAATTATACAAGAAACTCTGCAATTTTCAATGCCAATAAAATAATCTGTGAAGTAGTGTCAAATGTTGTACTAGACGTTAACAAATTCCTTACATTAAGTGATTATACGAAGTACGGATTTTTCTTAAATATCAAAGGAAAACAAAAATTGTGTCAAAATTTAGTTATTTCATTGGCGCGTTTAAATCCCGAAATTATGGGTATAATTAAATGAATGTGCAAGAGCTTGACAGTTACATATCAGAAGAGAAAATTGGGATAGATAAACAATGTAGTGGAAAACAACACTGAATATTTGGTGAATAACATCGTTTCTAAAAGTATTGAAGGAAATACTTTTTTAGGAAATGCGTAAAAACAAAAGACATTGACTTTGATAGAGAAACAAAAACTCTTAACCCATCAATTACTAATGACTGCACTAATTTCTATAAATTAATGCATTTCAATGCACAATCTATTAATAATAAAAAAAATATTCTTGAATTTAACATTAGCACCTTAGAACTTGACATCTTTTGTATAAGTGAACATTGGGTTTCTAACAGTATTTCCTTCAATCCTCGAAATGCATTAGCATTAAGTGGTCTTGATATTGTAACATGTTTCTGTAGAAGTAATAATTTACTTGTGGTGTAGCAATATATATTCATGACAAACTGAAAAAATCGCTAAAGTAATTCCATATGTTGCAAATTATACTATTGAATTACATTTTGAATGTTGCGGAATAACCATCCATAAAGATGTATGTATGTGTATATAGATCTTCGAGTCAAAATGACTACAAAGTATTTTTGCACAGCTAACCTCACTATTAAGCAGACTAAGTCAAAATTATAGATGTATATCACAAGAAAGTTTTAACAAAAACAGGTTATTCGATATTTTTGCCTCTTTTAATTTGGTGTCTGTTTCCCAAAATTATACAAGAATAGTAACTACCGCTTTTGGTACATCAAAGTCATCTATTGACTATCTTATAAGCAATCAACCTAAATCAGTTATATCTTTTGAAAATTTAAATTTAGGAGTATCTGACCATTTTGCGCAGCTTATTAAATTTAAATGAAAAATCAGACAGAGGAATCTCTATCAAGTATTCCATTATTACGACGTAGAATTGTGCCCAATGCTTTAGATACATTTAAAATTGTTCTTAAAAATTACGTGCCTCTTGTATTTCATAATGAAAATGAAGTGAACTACATGTTTGAACATTTCTGGGCATATTTTTATTTCATTTCAACAATTGCTTTCCTATGCAAAAACAAAAAAGCAGTCTAATAAGGCGAATAAAAAAATTCGGTTTAGTCAAGAGTTGCAAATAGATTTTAACAAATTAAAGAACTTGCACTGGTTAAAAATTTCATATGCAATACTAACTTACAAGAATCATACAATAACTTAAAACGCAACGTTAATCTCAAGATAAAAAAGAAAAATTACATCTATCCAGAAGAGAATTATTTCCTCTTCTAATAAACTAAAACAGTTATGGTCCATTGTAAACGAAAATAGGATTCCTACAAATACGCAGAATTGTATTTCGTTTAACTCTACTCATGGCTCTATTAATGAAGCCAAAGAAATAGCAAATCTATTTGGTAAACATTTTTCCGAATCAATCGTCAAAAAAGTTGAAGTTCAGAAAACTATGTCTTTTATCCCGCTCTCTAAAAATGAAATTTCTAAAATAGTTACGTCGTTTCAAAATAAAAAATCTACCGGCATTGATGAAGTGCCAATTTCTGTCTTAAAACATTGCTCGATAGAAATTGCGGACATATTAGCTAATATTTTAAACCATTCTGTTTCTGCAGGAATTTTTCCGAACATCTTAAAATCTGCAGTTATTGTCCCGATACACAAAAAGGATCTGTAGATGATATTTGTAATTACCGACCAATTGCGTTACTTTCTAGTTTTTCAAAGATTTTTGAAAAACATTTTGTATTCAATTATTAAATTTTCTAAACAGTAATGAAATTATTAGTAAAAACCAGTACGGCTACAAGAAAGGAATATCAACAGAAACTGCCACAACATCTTTTATTCAAAAAATTAACGACCTTTTAGAAAAGCATAATTTTGTAGTTTCATTATTCTTTGACCTTACTAGTGCATTTGATACTATTAACATTAAGTTTGTTGCGCAAAAACTCCATCATTTAGGTATTAGAGGTTGTATTAACGACTGGTAAATATGGGTACCCCCCAGGGCAGTACTTTGGGCCCAATTATTTTTTCACTTTATGTAAATGATTTGTCCGATCATATTACAGAAGGTAGCGTGTTCATGTACGCCGACGATACTACTGTAGTTATAACAGCAGATAGTGAAACTGAATTAAACTATAAAGTTAACACACTTCTGGCCAAGTTCTACTCGTGGTGTGTAAAAAATTCATTAATTATTAACTTTTCAAAAACTCAATGTATTCATTTCCGTACAAAATTTAGGAACCAAATTTCAACAAAATTCAGTTTGCAAGAAAATAAAATAAATATGACAAATATTGTCAATTTTTTGGGTACTGCAATTGACTACAGCTTGCAATGGGATGCACAAGTAACTGCCGTCTGTAAAAAGATTAATAGTCACCATTACCTCATCTGCAACCTAACAAATTCACTACATATAGATTATTTGTTAAATGTGTATTATGGTATCGTTTACCCTACATTAGCGTATAATATAATAGTATGGGGACAAGCAGTCGATTCGCAAAGAGTTTTTATAAATCAAAAAAGAATATTAAGGCGTATTTTCAATTTACAACAACAACAATCGTGCAGAGAGTACTTCATCAACTACAAAATTTTGACATTCTCATCTATATACATATATAAGTTATTAACATACATTCATACAAATTTAAATACTTTAACGACATCTCATAACATTCATAGTTATAGTACAAGAAAAGAACAAATTATATTAACGAAGCACAAGTATTCATTTTACAAAAAGTCGCCAATTTACGCTGGCTCTAAGTTGTATAACTCCATACCGAGTGATCTAAAAAAACTCAATCATTTGAAATTCAAAAATAATTTAAAAAATATTCTACAGAAACATGCGTTTTACACCTTTTAATTGTTATTATTTGACTAACACATATACATATTTATACACATATGTAAAAATGTGAATAAAAAAATTATTATTATTATTATTATAAAAAGCACCACCCTGTATAAACAGAGTGGTCCACCGGAAACCGTGGCAATTGTTTGTGGAAAAACTGTGCGTAGGAAAATTCTGAAAATTTGCAAACATACCAAAGTCAATGCGGGTCATTCAACGAAAATATTTTTAAGATGGTAGGACTTCCGGTTTTACAGGAAGTATGTAACAACTTGCAAATTTTAAATGGAACACCCTATATATTACTACATTTTAGATTCCACGTCTAATTCTAGGCATATCTTATGTACAATGTCACATACCTCACTTCAATCATTTCTGACTTATTTAATGTTTTATGTCAAAATTGGCGTTTGCAGACTAAAAACTAATTTGAATTATCAACTATTCAAAAACATTTTTTACTTGCTTCGTGTATTTTTTTGTTAAACGGGTTCGTTTAAACAGTATTTGTGCAAAATTGTCAAAAAAAAATTATAAAAAGTGTTTGAAAATTGGTATCAAAATAGTTGTTCAGATAAGGGAAAATTGGGATTGAACTGACAAGATATATCATTTAACTTTACATTCTCGTCTTTTTTTTTAAGTTTACCATTTAATTTAATTTGTGGCATGTAAAAAAACGTTAATTATCTCTTTTTGAAAAAATGTAAAATATTAAACTACTTTTAGAATTAAAACTTTAAGAAATTTATTTTTCTGAATATTACCACATCTACTAAAATTTAAATTAATAAAAATAATCCAAACCAAAAACAGTTATGTAGAGTTTCGAAAAACACGCTGCGCCTTGATATCTTGGTTGCAAATAGAACTTTACCTTTAGAAGTAATCAATTTGGTATGCTCTATATAAATACATAGACGTCCTTAAGAGAAAAAATTACTTTTTCAAGTATCATTAATTTGTCAAGAAAAAGTGGTATAATTCTAATCTTTTTGATGTGGTGCAATTAAAAACATATTGTTGATTTACAAAAACCAAACTTTCTCATTTTATATTTTAACATAAACAGTAATGAACTATTTGTGTCACATGATACGAAAAAAAGTTTTATTTTAAAGAAAAAAATAAATTTATACGATATAAAATGTAGCAAAATTATGTAACACTTTTGCATAAAAAACTTAACATAACAAGAATCAATAGCAAACATTTAATTAGCACCACAACATTCTAGAAATTTAACAAAAATTAATAATAATAATAATCGAGGTTATTTCATATTTTAATTGCTGAAATATACAAGAAATTATTATTAAACATTAAACTTTAATACTAAACGTACAAAATATAAAGTATCAAAATTGGTTGTTCCTAAAAAGAGTTTATCTAATTAATTAAACAGATTTTTAATTATAATTCATTCAATAAATAACTTACTATAATTTATTCTAAATTTTCAACTAATCCGCTAAAACTGCTAAATTTAAGTGTAGTTATTGATTTTCTTTAATTGTGTTAATTACAGGTGCAAATTGTACACAGGACGGTTTATGTATCGGGTGGAGTTTCATAATATTTCACTTATAAAACTAATTTTATCTTTTATCCTGTTCTTATATTTGGAAAACAATTTAATGCTTTACATTAATTAATTCATAAAATTTAAACTTACCCTCGTCGCTGTTGCTCCCAACGAGTATTTCTATGTCTTCGTATTCTCCTTCCATCATCATATCGATGGGATGTTTCGGAAGAAACACTCCGTCAACTGTGGGAGTTGAGGGAAATCCTAAAATGCCCGAATATGAGTTCCATTGTTGAGAAGAAATAGTTTTAGCATCGACTGCTCGCATGCAATCCATAACTTGATTAGGCTTTGAACTTAACATTGACGCGTTACATCCACAATCTTGCACTAAAATTTCTCCTATTCTTTGGGCGCGCTCTCCAGACATGTAACTCCAAGGGGCATTTAAAGTTCCAGACTGTAAAATACCTCTTCTGGCGAGTCCTTTAGTAATTGGACTAATTAAGTGTATGCTAACCGAACCACCACCTGCAGATTCTCCAAATAAAGTAATCAGTTCAGGATCACCACCAAACGCCAAAGCGTTATCTTTAATCCAACGTATTGCCAAAGCTTGATCCCATAGTCCCATATTTGCGGGAGCTTCTTCGCTACCCAGTCCGAAATATTTATTTAAATAAAGAAAACCAAAAGCTCCGACTCTGTACTGCATAGAAGCTACTATCACATCGCTATTAGCAGCAACAATATCTGCATCATAAACGTCTAACGTAGATGTGCCACTCATATAACCGCCTCCATAAAACCAAACCAGTATAGGAACTTTTGGCTTTTCTTGAAATTTATCGTCGTGATGACGAATTCTCAATGGCTGCGGTACCCACAAATTCAAGTACAAACAGTCTTCGGATATATTAGTATTGGGATTCCACATTTCTTCACCCTCAAATCCTGGAAAGTATTCGTAACGTTCTTGATAACATGAGTTTGGTAGTTTCGTGGCATCTAAAACTCCATGCCATGGTGTAATTGGCACCGGTCGTCGAAACCGTAATTGTTCAATAGGTGGTTTAGCAAAAGGAATTCCCGTAAACACGTGAACTTCTCTACCTAAAATCGTTTTCGAATAACCGCGAACTAATCCGCTGTTTGTTTCTACCACTAAAGGATCACTATGATAATCCTTTGCCGATTGATGCGAAGGTCGTGTAGTCGTCTCTTCGTTGTGCCACGAATAACCGCTTACAGAGCCACAAGTAGTTGTAATAAAAAATAGTACAATTAATCGCTCCATAATTATTTAATGATAATAATCAAATTAAAACTAATTAAAAATTCATTTAACTTTGCAATGATATGTATTTAATAATTCACATCGTACGTGTTGTTAACCATTGTATAGCATAAGTGAACACAGCCTACGTTTGAACTTGACATTTTCTTCGGTTCATAGCTTATCGAAGCACTAATAATTTTTTTTTCATACGTTAAATTTATTTATGTATATACCACTTACGGTGGCAGTAGTAGATGAAGCTGCGAACCGATGCGGTTCAACCGCATAAAAAGAACGGCCGATACAGACTGTAGCAGCTCTTATCGTGTAGGGGATAACAAACGATCCGCTGCAAGCCCATATCTTAAAATCTTACTAGAGCAACCCCTTTATCGGTTTTATTTTCATTATTGTACATCTCTATAAATTTATCAGTATAAAATCAAGGTGTTCAAGGACGGCACATAAAACGGAAAAATCCGTTTCCTCATTACATAATTAAAATAGTTTAATGTAAAATCCTTGTTATTTTTATATTAATTATTGAAAACAACAAAAAAAAATTTCGTCAATTTTTATTAGCTAAGTAACAAGTTTTTATATACAAACTTCCGCTACCTACTTTGTTTAATTAATCTTATACCTACGTAGAAACTGTTTAACTTACTAAAAGTTAACTATTAATTACTTTACTGCTTTGTGGGATCGTTAATATGGTAAACACTTTTCAAAGATAGCAAATTACCTTTTGATATTAAATAATTAGACACGTAAATGTTTAAACAAAAACACCATCTCATTAGTCTCAATTAAGTTGTTTGCTTAATAAGGTCGAAACCTAAAGTTTTCTATTAAATTCACATCTTTAGAAAACTTTTATAAATGTCGATATTAAATTTAAAGAAGTGCCAAAACCAATAGGGGTTTAATTTTTTTATTATCATTATTAAGCCCTATAAACAGTTTTACGAGTCTCAACTATTATGGTTTCGGAATGTTTTACAACTACGTGCAAACCCGCATCTCTTAATTAGTTTGGTAAAGTAAAACAACCGTTAGTGCAAAAACTCATTTATCTTAACAGATTTTCTTCGTCTAAACAGATTTCAGACATCATTTGCAATTAATAAACTTGTTTAAATTGAAGCAATGAATTTTAAAACAATTTCCGGGTTAAATTGTACTGTTTTTTGTAGATTTTGCTTTGTTTAATTTCAATAAGAATTGTTAAAAAAATAATCGCCAATTAACACGCACATCATTTATTTATCCTAATATTAGTTTGATGTTATATTTCTTGTGGTAATATAATGTGCTACGAATGTGGCCAAAAAATGAATTCTAAATGTTAACGAGTACGTATACTGTGCATATTATGGGATTATAGTTCAAAATTCGAATTAACTTTTGAAACCGTTCTCAAAATTTTTCGAATTTTTATATCTAAGAATTATTTTTTTTTTCAATGTTTCATTAACTATACTATAATGGTGAAATTCTGAAAGTTTAGACTACGCAGTTTCCTATCTTTCAGTAGATCAAGTTTTACATAGTTTCCAAAAAGTTCCGAGACGGACATAGGGGAAGGTAAGGCATAATGACATACTATCTTTTGACCACTGATTACGGTATAAAAAATAATATATATATATATGTTTTTTTTGTTACAAGAGTGGAATCTTGAACTATCCATATACAATCATTTTATACCGTATTGTTAACCTATTTTGAACAAAAATGCCTTTTAACCAAACCTTACAAACGTCGTTTTGCCTGACGCGTCAGGCAAAATGACATATGATTTCTCACATAAAGGCAAAATGGCATAGCCACGAAAGAGATAAAATAATACAAATAAAGTAAAAAATACATATAATATAAGTAACAAATCTTTAAGAACACAAAGTTTTTATAGTTAAATTTAAATATATTTTCAAATTTCATTATGAATTTTAATCTTTGCAAGCTTCGCAAATAAAACATTTTATTTTCGGTGAAACCCCAGCACATTCTGCATGCGCCCACTGCTTGCATTGCTGGCACCGAATCCACTTTTCTCTAGACCTAGAGCGACTAAATAGGTCATTACAGTAGATGCATGGAACATCTGAGTCGTCCTCATCGTCGTTTTTAAATGGTTCGGGTTCATCATCTAATTCCACCAAACGTTTAGTTACTCGAACTCTATTACTCTTTCTTATTTCTTTCTCTCTCCTTTCAGCTTCTTTTTCTTTCAATTCATTGACGAATGGAGATGATGTCAAAACACTTTCATAGCTACTTTTTGCCTTTCGACGCACTGATGCATCACTGGCTATCGGTATTGGCGATAATTCGGTCAAAATAACATCAATGGCATCCTTAGTTTTATTTGGGACGATGTTAGTTGAATTCGGAGAAGGCAGGTTATTAGAACTTGAAGAAGGCTGGGTATTAAAACTCGAAGAAGGTTTGTCATCCGAACTCGTAGAAGGAACTGAACACTGCTTAGCAAAACTCAGAGAAGGAACGTCTGGAAATTGGTTTTGGATTGCTATGTCAGTAACGGAGCTAGGTAAAAACAAGTAGTCTGGGAAGATGTTTGGATTCATGGGATTTATACCGGTAGCCTTGAATCCACTGAGAGCTATTTCCACGGTGGCAGCTTTGCTGTAGGCCTGTCCAAACAGTGAAGCAATTTGATAAATAGAAACCGTGCGTCCTGGATGAGCCTTCATCCATGTTGTTAGCTCTTGGTCATAGTACTTTGTCAGTGGGCCAAAAATGCGACATCCAGCGGTTGAAGCCGATGAGTGCAATGGGACGGCAGACAAAATAATATGACGTGATTTTGTTTTGCAAATTCCAAGGACTCCAGCTGCTTGTGGCTCGCGTGACCATCAAGGATGAGCAAAGCTTTGTTGTCACAGGCCGGTCGAACATATTCTACAAAATGTTTGATCCACTTCAAAATAGTTCTCCGGTCATATACGCAGATTCATTATATAAAGGGAGAGTGCCAGGTGGAGCGCCATCATACAAAATCTGGTTTAATTTTTTTCTCGGAAAAATTAAACCGGGTGGAACTAAAATTTCCTGCACTACTAACGCATACTACTGCTGTGGTGTGGACTCCCCTTTCAGCGCTAGTTATGGCACCGACTTGTTTTTACCCTTTTGGCAACAATTTTTTGCGTCTTTTGGACAGTGGTTAGCCCAGTTTCGTCCATATTGTAAATCATCGTGGGAAGGATCTTTTCTTTTCAATTATATCTTGCAGTTTTTGAAATATTTTTCAACTTGGGGCTTATTAAAAGCCTGAGCTCTAGCAGCTGACGTAGCTTCTGGGATCCGTACAGATATGGATTGATTCCTGGATAAAAAACTCCGAAGCCACTCTCTGCTGGCAATTTTCTTCTCTCTATTGAATTGATGACGTTGTCCACTGCGCTCAGCAATTTTGTACGCCAGACACCTTAATTCTTTTGGAGTTATTCCAAAAGGCGTGATTCTAAATCTAAGATGTGATTAACCAAACGTTTTTCGATATCTTCAGATAGCGACATTCGAAATCTCCTAAGCACTTTTTACGCCACAAGCATGCATATTTTGTTTTGGGCACGTCTACGTAATGTGGCCTGAGGTACATTAAACATTTTTGCCGCCTTAAGCCATCCCATTTTGTTAAGCCTAACGGCCTCAATTGCCTTTTCCATGTCATGAGCTGACCATGATTGGCGACTAGTTGTCCGTTTATAGCTGGACACCATCCGAAAATAAAAATACCCTGTTAAAGAACAAAATATACATTACAGGCAAAATGACATAGTTGCTATGTCATTTTGCCTGCCAGTTCGTTGAAATTTCAGAGGTAATTTTGAAGTTGGAATATGATTTAAAGTGCAAAATGTTAGCAGCATGTTAAAGCCAAATGTTTAGTTGACACAGAAAATAAGAGGCAATTAAATATTTGCTCAATTAATTCAATAGAAGAAGTAATCAAACAGGTCTTACCTTAATCTTTTACGACACGTTTGACAAAAACTTAATTCTGACCAACAACATCCCTCGTTAATGGTTCTAACAGCACTGCCAGCACAATTCATACCGTGAAGAATGATTCCCCGCCGCATAATACGAGTGACGACGAATTTAACCGAGAATTCACTGATATGTCGTTTTGCCTGCTATGTCGTTATGCCTTGCTCTCCCCTAATCTGAAGTTAGGGTTCAAGGCATAATTTTTTAGAAGTTTGCGATTATATAGTGCGAAAGTTTAGTCCGGAATAATGGATATATCTAAGTTCACAACAAAAACCCGCGGACACGCCAATTTTGTTTTTTAAAGCGCGTATTTTCTAAAATAAATTTTTTATACTCCCTCTACTTTTGGCAATGACGTCATTTTCTTAAGTTTTGTGCAGTTTTGAGTAAATTTAAGCTCAGACATGTATCCCTTTTGACAATGACAGTAGTCGAGATATTAATTTATAAAATAAAACAAAAACTAGAGTTTTTTTGAAACAATTGGTAACAATCATATTTTTTTCCTTTTGACCGAAAAGCAAAGTATTATAATAATATAATCAAAAAAATATAGTATAATCAAAATAGTAATATTGGCATATTTTGAACACTGTATAATTATAGTATGATTCGCAATCCTTTGTTTTGTTAAATTTTTAGTTTTTTTAAGAACACAATCTGTACATGCCAATAGAATGCTATCGGAATAATCAAAGTGTGGCGCAATGATCGTTTTATAAATCCGAATTTTCGTGGAACTTCATTGATAATATAATCAGCATATTTCTTAAAACTTAATTTGTTATCTATTATTATGCCTAAGTGTTTATTTTGATCTATTTATTTTTATTTTAGAGAAGATCGCACGTTCGCAAAATATGCCGATACAAACACTGAACATTTTTGGGATTTATCACGCTAATTTTATAAGGTTATGTGTTTGTTATATGCATTCTATAAATGATAAATAAACGTCCTTAAAGTTAGCAGACCATTTGAAGCAGATCAACAATTGTATACATTAGAAACGAAGTGCTCATTAACTGCTAATTAAGTACCTAAATTACGATTTAATTGCTGCAGTAGTTCTTGAGATATTCAATGATCTGCTACCTTAAAAAAAAGTTAGCAGACCAAATATCTAAAAATAGTGTAGAGTTTGATTAAAATGCCTAAATTGGTGGAAAAATTAAGTGCTATTTAAGTGCTTCATGTTCACTACCTTAGAAACACTCAACCAACTTTTTTTTCTAAATAAGCCATTAATTTGCTATCTTTGGCAGACCAAATGTTAGAAACCACCTTAGACAACTAAAATCGAACTTTAGATTTAAGTACTTTATGTTCATTACTTTAGAAGCACCCAAAAAACTTTTTTTTTCTAAATAACCCATTGATCTGCCACCTTGAAATGTTAAAAACACTTGGGCAAATTAAAATCAGATTTCTAGGATATGTTTAGGTTTAAGTGCTATTTAAGTACTTTATGTTTACTATGTTAGAAGAATCAAAAAACTCTTTTTTTCAAAAACTCATTTATTTACTGTCTTTGACAAACCAAATGTTAGAATAGTATATTATGATACGAGTTTTATAAGATCCATTTTGGCACACGCACGTGTTAGTGCACGACGAGCGCAGCGAGGAGTGCCATAAAGAAGTAAGTGCAACAAAATGCCTTATAAACGAGATATCATATAGTATTTTTTCTACTTAGCGTTTTGGACTGTAAATAATTTAAATCAAAAAATTTTATTACTATGGTTGTCACAGTTGGCATCACTTTTTTTAAATTAAAGGCCGCTATGGTTATAAGTTCATTTGGAGGTTCAGTTTCATTTTTTTTTGAGTTAATTACGCATTTAATAGGTGTAATGAATTTGCAAAATATGGAAGATAGTTTACAAAGTACACCTCCTGAAATACGGGAGATCGCAGATACGCAGAAATTGGCCCATAACAGATGACAATCTTTGTAAGGTTACGGAGAATCTACGCGTTTGCGTGTCGTAACAACTACAATATGAACGCAAAGTAGAAAAACCACTTTAGACAACTAAAATTGAACTTGAACACATCTATAGGATTAAGTTCATATCTCAGAAGCATTGAAAAACATTTTTTCTTTAATAACTCAACGATCTGGTATATTTGGTATCTACTAGAGAAGGTGTTACAAAATTAAATTATTGAGAACAACAATTTCAACTCAATATATTTATTTTTATAGAAGTTTTGAATATAAAACGTCTCTCAAAACTTTATTTAAAAATTGATTTTTGACAATTTTAATTTTTTAACTACGGTTACTCCCGGACCTCCCCTAAAAATAAATTTCAAAAATGTCCAAACATAGTTCAATACCACCTCTAACCGTTGTACCAGTTTCGCTTATCTGTCTTTTATGTTTCATGAATTATTGACTTTTTTTAAAATAAGGTGTCCCCATTCCACATATCTATGTCTTTCTTTTTTATGGTACAGTAAATATTAATACAGTGAGTATGACGGAATTTGCTTTGACTTCCTTTAAGGAAGTACCATAATCGACCAAAAATCACTTTTCCAGTTTTTTATCAAACTTATTTTACTCCTGAACTAGTATTTAAAAAAATGTGTTAGTATTCCAAGAAACGACGTTTTTCTTTTTATCTACCTTCAACATTTATGAACTCAGGGTTACCGCAGAGTCACTTTAATATTTTTAAATTTTTAAGTAATTGCAAATATTTTACATTGATTAGATTTTCACGATTTTTTAGAAGAGATGAGTTTTCTCCTTTTATACAGCAATGCTGTAGTCGTGTTGCGTTTAGGTTAATAAAATAAATAAAATATTTTAAGAATTTTTTTTATTAATAGGGTTAAAGTAATTCTTTTACTTTGAAACAGTTGAAGCAGAATGCAATGGAAATGGTTACATTAGTTAAATGTATGTAACTTTATATAGCGAAGTCTTCATTTCTACCAAAAATAGCGATTAGAAATAGAAATTATCGTACATCGAACAAATTGCAGAAAATCTGATTTCAGTTTCTTCCAGGTCGTTGCAACTGTAAATCCACCATAAAAATTAATATAGAAGTAGGCGCAAATTGTGCAAAATTCTTTCGTGTTGTTACTATAAAATCATAAATCGGCTGAAAGGTACAGAATTGACTAAACAGAATAATTCATGACGCCTGGGGAATTTGATCCTCCCTTTCCCCCTAAATCGTGGTTCTAAACGTCGCAAAACATGATTATGTACATGGATTAATGTTAGATCCCAATCCCATAAATGCGATTGAGAAACTAAAACTTATGGAACGTACTGACCAACGCCATCAAGCTGGTAAAATTTCCGTAACGCAAATGTTTTCAAAAGCTCATGATACTGGCACAATTCAGCATTGGCTCATACAGTGGCAACGTTCTGGAGCACCGCCACCAAAAGAAACTGTCTGTGATTCAGCGCGAGCTCGTCTTACTGCGCTGGTAAGAACGTTTGCTGGTTTTTTTAACTATCGAGGATTACTGCAATCAGTTTTTGATAGATTTTGGTAATGTCCTAAAATATTATGTAAGAATTGACGTACATTTTGTAAAAATATATTGTATGATTTTAAAAGAATGAACCGCGTAAAAAAGTTTTATATGGGAGTGATAGGCCATATCATATTGGCAAATAATTTGGAGACAGGTAGGGACATAATAAAGTCGACTTTGTTCCATTCACAAAATGAAGTGCTAAGTGCAAACACTATGAAGCACAAAGAAAAGCTTTATAATTTATTAAGTGTTTCTTTGTGGAAGAAATTAATAACAACATCGATAATATTATGAAAATTAACGAAGAGAGATTTGTGCCAGAACATGAGGAAGGTCACAGTTCATGGACCAATTGGGCGTTAAAATTAAATGTTGAGGTTTTCTCTGAACTTGATACAGAAGGGAATATAAACGCTTTTTTGTGTTTTCAAACCAATTACTAGCTAATTTG
Source organism: Abscondita cerata (assembly GCA_030710515.1). Lineage (NCBI taxonomy): Eukaryota > Metazoa > Arthropoda > Insecta > Coleoptera > Lampyridae > Abscondita > Abscondita cerata. Next base: position 87,929 of record JALBCR010000408.1, read on the forward strand.
AAATGTGGTCATGTGCATTTCGTGACAAGTTAATGCTGCTGTAGAGAGCAAATATAATAAATTTAAATACAAAATATTGGACAGAACAGAGTAGGTACACGTTTTATTATAACACATTCAAATTATAAATGGCAAGTCCAATTTAATCTACGCGAAGACGTCTGAAGATTCTAAAAAAGATAAAAAACACAAGCTTTGTTGAGAAACCGTTCTAAGGAACTACCATTCAATCAGAAAATTGGTTACCAGCCCGATGTACTAGTGTCGCAGCTAGAAGAAAATTAGTGTGATTTGGGCAAAAATTAAAATGAAAAAAAAAAGAACGGCATTTTACCTGAACACCTAGTGGATTCTTTTAATTTTAGGAATAACAAACAGTTTCCTATAATAAAAAACTGCTTACTTGGAGTGAGAACTATTTTTTAAATGAAACATCTCTATCAGTACGAAACACGTGCCCATTTAATTTTATCTTTCAAATTATTGGCATGATCATTGCAGAAAATGAAACTTTTAGAAGCATAATTGAAAAACTAGATAATAAATTTCTAAAAAAAAATAACAACTGTTAGAAAAAACAATCAAATTCTCGATTGCGTAATATCAATATCGTTTGCAGTTACATGTGCCTTTAGCAGTAATCCTTCGTGTGGAAGTCTCTGAATGTGAGAAGTGTGGGAAACAAGAAAAGAAAAGGACAATTCGTATGCTACCATACAAAGAACTTTTTGAAGTTGATTTTGATGCCTGCATAAACAGTGTCTCGACTATAGATGATGTTCCCTTTCACAAAAACTGTAGATATTTGGTTAAAACCAAAATATCGTCATTAGGTAACAAATATTTAAAAATTGTATGTTTACTATTGTTATGTTTCTGACCAAAACATTCGGTTTTTGATTATTATTTATAATAAAACTATACAGGGTTTATACGAGTGTAAACTATGTATATCGGAGAATAGATTTGGTCTGCTAAAGATAGCATACTAATTGGATCATATACTATACAGAGTTTCTCACGGGAGCGGTTCGTTAGAAGTTTACGTGGATAGGAAAAACTTAGAATTCTGAATTTTTGGACTTAAGTGTTTTTCCAGATACTCGTTCATTTTAAATTATTTTCAAGGTTATTTCGCTATAACATTTCCTATACCTATTTCTTACGATTATTTTGGTAATCTATGTTTTTTATCAAAATTCCACAAAACTCCAAAAGTCATATCTAGTAGGCCTTGATTTTGACAGTTGTAGATGTTGATTTTATGTTAAAGTATTAATCTGATTTACCGATTTTTGAGACATAAACTTACCATTGAAGTATTTTTGTTAATTATCTCAAGTAATACAGTTTATAATGGAGAATAATGTGGATTATTCCAATAATAATTTGTTAAATTTGTTTTATATTCATGGTGAATTATTAGGCGAACATGCAGATTATTTAACGAACGATATTCGAACCTGTCACCAATGACTCCCCGAAAATTCGCAAGAATTGAAGCTCGGTTTAATGCAACTGGGAGCGTAAGGACAATTCGAAATCACCTAAAGCCAGTATTAGATAATGAAGATAGCGAGGTAAATGTATTGGCTTATTTTCAAGCTTATCCACGAAGTTCAACCACATCAGCAGCTCTAGATTTGGGTATTCTAAGAGCATCAATACAGAGAATACTAAGAAAACATAAAATGCATCCTTTTTCTGAAACAACTGTACACGGATTAGATGTTGGTGATGAGGCTAACCGAGTCGACTTTTGCGAATTCATGTGGTTAAAAATTACCGAAATTCCGAGATTTCTTTTTAAGATTATTTGGACTGATGAAGCAAAGTTTACCAGGGAAGGAATTATAAATCGTAGAAATAGTCACTATTGGGCACAAGCTAATCCTCATGTCATAAGGGAACATAATCATCAAAACCACTTTGGTTTTAATGTTTTTAGGCCTGTTCAAACTAGAGAGGATTTGTGAATCGCGCTCAAGACGCATTTAATAACATAAGTCCAGACAAACTCAGGAGGTCCGTTTTGGGAGGAGTACATGTCAGACTTCTTGAATGTTTGAACCAAAACGGTGGCCATGTAGAACATTTATTGTAATGCTTCCGTTTACATTCACTAAGCATTTTATGTCATTGTGTTTTAAGTTTTTATGTTACATTGTTTTTTTATGTAATTTAATTTCATTCACCTTCCAAATTTTTTAATGTTCCTGTTTTGTTTTCATGTTCCAATTATTAAATTTCTACCGTTTCAGTAATGTTAATTTTTTTAATTGAAAATATGGATTACCAAGAAAACCGTAAAAAATAGGAATAGGGAATGTTGTATCAAAATGATACATAGATAAATTCTCTATCTGCCCATCAAATAATATACAGGGTGTTACGTTTAAAATAACAAACTTTTTTGAGTTGGAAAATAATTTAATTGTTTATTAAATTTTGGACACCCAGTATGTGATATATCAATTCTCAATGTGGATTTCGAAAGTATCATTCTAGTACTTTCGTTTACCTCTGAAGCAATTACCACTATTCGAAAATAGGTAAAATCTATAAAAATTATCAAAAAAATGATATCTATGAAACGGGTGTAAATAGGTATAGGGAAACCTGATAGAACTCACCCTAAAACTTTCTCTGGAATCCAAAAATTAAATAATATACAGGGTGTTATATTTAAAATAAGAAAGTTAATGCCGACTTCGGTATAACCGAAAGTGACGTGACCTTAAAAATAACTTAAAATGAAAGAGTATCTGAAAAAACCCTTAAGTCCAAAAATTCAGAATCTAAGTTTTTCCTATCCACGTAAACTTCTAACGAACCACTCCCGTGAGAAACCCTGTATATAAATATCTGTCAAGGTGGCGCCGCCTTGGTGGGTGTCCGTCCGTCCGCACAACCATTTCTCAAATAGTTTTTTCATTTCATTACTGTAACGCACAGCTTCAACTCGTATGCTTATCGCATTATCAATTTATTGTAACCCTTCCTACTGTACGCTCATCTATTAATTAATTAATTAATAGGATACATGTAAAATATCACCTACTGCATTTCTTTCTTTGCGTTCATTTTAAATTACAAATGGATTCGTGGACGTTCTATCTTAATAATCAGCATCTGATAATTTGTTTTGGTGTCAGTGGTTAATTCATTTAAAGTTGTAATTTTAAAATTAATCTAAACGGACCTAAGACTTCTAAGATAGTAAACATAAAGCACTTAAATCTAAACATATCCTAGATTCTGATATTAAATTGCTCAAATGTTTTAACAATTATTCTGCTATAGATGGCAGATCAATGGGTTATTTAGAAAAAAAAGTTTTGAGTGCTTCTAAAGTAGTAAACATAAAGCACTTAAATAGCACTTAAATCTATAGATGTCTTCAAGTTCGGTTTTATTTGGCCAAGGTGGTTTCTAACATTTGGTCTGCCAAAGATAGCAGATCAATAAGTTATTTAGAAATAATGTTTTTGAGTGCTTCTAAGATAGTGAATATGAAGCATTTAAATAGCATTTAATTTTTCGACAAATTTTGGCACTTTAATCAAACTCTAAGCTATTTTTAGATACTTGGTCTGCTTACTTTTTTTTGGTAGCAAATCATTGAATATCTCAAGAACTACTACAGCAATTGCATTGTAATTAAAGTACTTAATTAGCAATTAATAGGCACTTAATTTCTAATGTACGAAATTATTGATCGACGTCAACTGGTCTGCTAACTTGATGTAGATGCACTTGGAAAAATGGAAAAATAAATCAAATTTTAAATTATTAAAAACTGAATACTGTATAAAAAACTGTAATGTCACCTTAGCGACCATCAAAAATACTCACAACAGGGTCATAAATATGGACGAATTATGGAAATTAAATGGCAATTAAATGGACGGGCGAACGCTATAAAAACTAATTTTCAGAGCTGGAAAGAAGGACTATATAAAAATAAATTTCACGAAAACTGCCTAAAAGAAGGAATAGAAAGATTCCTAAAATTAAATCGAAACTAGAAGCCACAGTACACATGGCAACAATAACAAAACCAAAACAGAAAATGTGTTTGCAATTTATAAATTCCTGAAATGGGAAATCAGGTTATAAAAAGGCAGAACAAACTTGCAGAAAAAACTTGTTAATAGAAGACAACCTAATACCGGAGGAAAGAGAAGTACAAACCATCTTAAGAAAAAGAGGCAACATGGAAAAGAATCGAAGATGGGATACGAATAGCTATTTTGAACGTAGAACGATGGGATTGGGAGTCACGAAAGGAAAAAATTATAAAATTTGTTGAGAAAAATATAACAAAAAACAAGAACCAAGTAGCAAGGAAAACATTAAAAAGGAAACGGCAAACCACGGTACTCAAATCAAACAAAAAAACAAGAATGTAGAAAATCAGCTACAAGACCAACCAACTGGGCTAACCAGTCGAAACGTTGGCCGAAAACAACCATATGGTGTTTACCTGAAAGACCCCTCTGTAGAATAACTTTGTTCTACTAAAAGTAAAGCTTATAGACTGTATCACTAATTAGCTTTATATATTTATTTAACTGATTTATATATTTTCTTTATTTTTACATTACAATAAACAGTTCTAACAACGACCACACACTTCTGCTTACAAAAGGCGAATAACGAAAAACGCCGCACGCACCCTTATTCTAACTAATACAAACAAAAAAACCTTAAACACGCTTACCCCAGCGTAGGCAACATACATGCCATTCAAATCTGTTGTAAGTGTTTTAAACATGCTCGGGCCACAGGTTTTCATTTGAAAACCTTATCTAAATAATATAAGTTTTTATAACAGTAATTACAACTAAAATTAACATGTCCTACTTGTGAATATTATATGTTTTCTTTAATGATTCTTAACACTAATTCTAAACAGCTACATTATTCATATATTGGTAGGACAGCAATGTTTGTTATTGATCTGGAGTACTCTCCAGTTTGTGTACGACCATGAACCGCTCGCACCTTACCGTCACGACCAGCTATGACTCTTGTAATTCTGCCCATTGGCCATTTTTGACAGGGAAGGTTGTCTTCTTTTAGTAATACTAACATATCATTTTTACATTAGGTAGGTTGCGAAACCATTTTGGTCGGTTGTTTAGCAATGCTAAATAATCTCGCTGCCAACGTTTCCAAAAATGTTGTTTCTTTTGTGTAACTAATTTCCATACCCTTAATCGATTTTCTGCAATGTTTGTAACGTCACCTTCAGGATAACTAGTCAAAGGAGCACCTATCAAGAAATGTCCGGGTGAGAGGTATGTTAGATCTGTCGGATCTTGCGACATATTTATAATAGGCCTGGAATTTAATATTCCCTCAACCTGAATAATTAGCGTATTAAATTCTTCGTAAGTAAATTCCCATAATCCCCCAAATACTGGCGAATGGCTAGGAATAAATTTAAAAACTATTTTTTGATCCGTACTAAATTTGTCAATAGCAGTTTGATGTTTATCGGAATTTTTTAATTTATAAAGTTCGCGAAGCTCATTGTTGGCACCTTTAAATGTAGATGCATTGTCACAATAAACCTGCATTGGCTTACCCCGTCTGAATATAAATCTCTTAAAACTAGCTAGAAAATTCTCCGTACTCATATCAGAGACTAATTCCATGTGTATTGCCTTTATTGCAAAACACACAAACAATACAATATATGATTTAGTGATAATTGATTTTTTGATACGCGATTGCTTAATGAAGAATGGACCGCAAAAATCAATCCCTACGACTAAAAATGGTCTAACTAAAGTTAACCGTGTTTGTGGCAAAGATCCCATCAATTGGTCCGAACACTTTGCCTTTAATTTGAAGCATGTCACGCACTTGTGAACAATTTTTTTTAATTCTTTGATTCCGTTTATAATCCAAAACCGAGAACTTAAACTGCTTAGGATCAATTTTTGACCGGCATGCAATAAGTTTAAATGTTCTTTCATAATTATCAAATTTGTAATATGATTGCTTTTGGGCAAGATTATTGGATGGTTTTGATCAAATGGAATATCTGCCCTTTGTATTCTGCCTCCTACACGTAAAATACCTTGTTCATCAATGAATGGAGAGAGGTGTTTTAATTTTGTCATGATGTTTGTTCCCAATTTTAAACATTTAATTTCTGCCTTGAAATTGTTGCCTTGTTCAAGTTTTATGATGGTTTTTAGTGCTTTATCTAACTCGGGTATCGTAACATTTCCCAATTGCTTAGCTTCTTTATTTTTAAATTAAATATAAATCGTAAACACAATGCTACAACTCGCTGTAATCTTGTCATACTAGAAAATTTTCAAACAATGTGAACAAATGAGGCTCCGTAGTTGCCTTAAGAACATGAATTTTTTGTTCAGGTAAGGGTTCAGGTAAATTTATTTCAAATTTTGTGTTATGACAAAATGTAGGTGCCTGAAAGTGCTTGGACCATGAAACCAAAGACTATTTTTATTCATGCGCTGAGGATCTGCGCCTCGAGATATACAGTCAGCTGGATTTTCTTTTGTATTTATATACAACCAACAAAAATTGAAGTTAAACCTTGAATTTTTAATATTCTGTTGCCGACGTACGGTTTTAATTTTATTGATTCGGTTTTTATCCATGCAAGTACGACGTTGGAATCGGTGTATAGAAAGACTCCATCAATTTTTGATTTCAAAAGCTGATAAATTTTGTTTGTTAATATTGCAAGTAATAATGCGCTATTCAGTTCTAATTTAGGAACTGTTAGATTAGAATTGATTGGAGCAATTCTAGCTTTGGAATACAGTAAATTCATGTGAACTCGGTCGGGGAATGTACTTCTTATGTAAAGGGCTGCACCATACGCAATAATCGATGCATCACAAAACCCTACTAGCTCAATTTTTTTGCTTCAACAAAATAAAGGTCTCTAGAAATATTTAACTCGGGTACCTTGCTTAAGCCATGAACGAATTCTAGCCATGACTCTTTTTAAGTTGTTAGGAAGAAGGTCATCCCAATTTAACTTCTCACGCCATAATTTCTGCATTATTACTTTTGCCGCAACTAAAATCGGTCCTATTAGACCCAATGGATGGTAAAACTTGCATATGAAACTTAAAACTTGCCTTTTTGTATCTATCTCATTGCAATTGAAATGAGGTAATGAAAATTTAAACGTATCGGCACTTGTATTATAAAGTAAACCTAAAGTTTAGTAACTGAATTATTTTTCGCGATATCTATTTCGTCAAAATTTTGATTCCGCAGAGGAATATCTTTTAGAATTAAAGAGTTATTGCTACACCACTTATGTAGTTCAAATGATCGTAATTTTAAAAGTTCAATTAACTCTGTCTTTAATTTAATTGCTTCTTCAAGAGTGTTTGCTCCTGAAATAATATCGTCTACATATGTGTTGTCTAGCAATGCCCTTTTGCTAAAGTAAATTTATCGCCTTTTGTATGAGTCAATTCTACCAAGCAACGCGTTGCTAGAAATGGGGAACTTTTTAGTCCATAAGTCACCGTTTGCAACTGGATGCACTGAATCGGTACATCGGGACTATCTCTCCACAAGATATTTTGCAACAGTCTGTGTTCAGGAGCAATTTCAATCATTCTATACATTTTCTGAATGTCGGTCAAAATAACGTACCGGTATGTTCTGAAAAATATTAATATGTTGAATAATTCTTTTTGAACAACTGCCCCATTGTACAATCATTGATAATGTAATGTATAATTATTGATTGCCCTTTTGTTTTTTGTTTGCATACTGCCGTCAAAAACAACACGAAGCTTCGTTGATTTGTTACTTTCGCCAATTACGGGATGATGCGCCATAAAGTACAAGGGCTTAGAATGGACATCACAATTGTTCAAATTAATAATTTTTCCATGATTAAGTTTAATATATTCATCAATGAATTTTTTATATGCACTGAATAACATCCTATCATTTTTAAACCGTATCTCCAAATTTTGAAATCTTTTATAAGCAATAGAGAATGAATCTCCTAAGACTTCCGCATTTAATTTTTGTTTTAATGGCAATTCCACTTCGAATTTATTTTTAACTCTTTTGACTGAACGTTGAAATATTTTTTCACAAGTTTCTTGTTCATTTGAATATTCGGGATAAATTTCAGGGACCTTCTCAGTCTCCCAGAATTGTGAAATTACGTTTTCTATTCTTGTTGATACATGCAAAGATACTATTGACATATTACAGTAAACATTTTGAGGTTCGGAAATTAAGCCATTTAGTACATACCTAAATTGGGTAATTTGTAATACCAGTTCATTACTACCTAGCTTGACAGTGCCTGATAACAGGGATTTAAAAAATATATTTGCTCCAAAAAGGAGATCAATTGACTTTGGAATATTATAATCACCGTCAGCTAGATCAATATTTCCTATCATATTTTTGTCAATAGAATTGAAACGAAATTTCGGTAACTCAGTTGTGATGCTATCAACAATTGCACAAGACACATTGATTTTATAATTGCGAATGTAAGATTCTATGCAAACATTCACTGAATTTTGTACTTGCGTCACATTTTCTGTAATGCCAATAATTTGTAACGCTTTTGTAAATGGTTTTAATTTTAATGTTTTAACCAATGAACTTGAAATAAATGAACTTTGGGAACCGATGTCTAATAAACCGTAAGAAATTACCCAATCACCGTTGATTGTTTGAATCTTTACCTTTACGGTGGGGAGCAAAATATTATGTTTTTCAATGGTCGACTTCAACAATATCATTGTCTGGACTATCACCATTGTTACTATGTGACGTTCCAGCGACTTCTTGTCTATTTAAGTTTAAGTGAAGCAAAGTATTATGATTCTGATTGCAAACTTGATATCTGAAATTGAATTTACACCTACCAATATGATTATTTAAGCATACTTTGCAATGCCGTTGCTTGTCAATAAAGGAAATCCTTTCATTTGTTGACGCAGTTTTAAATTGTTCACAATTATAAATTTTATGACCAGCTACAGATCAAAATGCGCATTTGGCATCAATGCTACCTTTGTCGCTACATGAGCATGAACATGTTCTTTTTTATATTCATTTTTATGTTTGTAATCCGATTTATAATTGGCGCTGCTGTGATTGGGCACTGTTTCTAAAGCCGTAGCCCGGTTTTCTAAAGATTGCAGAAATTCGTTAAGAGTGGGTAGTTTAGTTAAATCCCTATCAATTTGGTACGCCCGATGCGTATTTTGATCTAACTTTTTACTTAAAATGCAAATTAAAATCATGTTCCAGCTATCATCTGGTTGCTCTAAATTTTGAGAAATACCATCGTTATCGTGGTAGAATAAAATTATGAAAATAACGTTTGGTAGACGGCGTCATCTGTCGGTGTTCTTGTAATATGATGGGGAAATGCTTCCAGTTCGAGTAAGACGGTTTGAGGGACAAGGATAGCAATGCTGACGTTAATTCATATATCATTGAAACCGAACTCATTTTTTGTTTGAATTACAATCTTCCGTTTGGTCAATGATTTCTTGGTTTTTTTGTATGTGGTAACAATTAGATAGGAATACATTTGTTTTATCATAATATTAATATGTACTAAAATATTTGTAATAATTAATTAATAATAATAAAATAACAATAAAAGAACATTATCTTAAACAAACGTTTTACGCAAAACTCCTCATTACTCCGATACTAAGGTGTGCGGTGACGTAAAACATTTTATTCGAAAAATACAACAAACAGGGTATAGAAAGTGTGTCGCAGCTTACAAAATTTTTATTTTAATAGAAAAGTGAAAAAAGAACCGATGCGATCAATGTAACTATTTTAAGACGAATCCAGGTGCCTGGTTGTTGAATCGTCGCGTGCTGTCTGTTTCTTTTAAAGGTTTTAAGATTTGAATTAAAACCAAAATTTTGTTCGAAAAAAAGGAAAAAATTGTATTTTAGAAAAAATAGTTTAAATAACAATTATAGAAAATAAAAATTGCTGTTGTAGCATAACTTTTTTGCATGATTGATTTTGTTTGTTGTAGTTAAAAATATTATTGTCTCGTGATTACCGTGTGTCAATAATTTCTTATAAGATCAAACAATAGTATGGGTAATTCGAAAATCTATTTATGTTAATGACCCTTGTATCCCAAGTCAAGTTTTTTAGTTTACTCTTTCTGTGCTTTCAAAATTGACTCGGGATCACGAATAGGCACATTTCGTGTAAATCAACCAACTCTGGTAATATGCATTCTGTATAAAATGAACGCAACTTATCTATCATTTGATTCTGTCAGAAAAGATTGTATCTCCTTACGTATGCCACTTTCATAGGTAAATTGTCACTCGTCCAAACACCAAAAATACAACCTTTTCTCTTAGTAATTTGGAGACCATAAATTTGATAATACCATTTTTAATGTTGATGATAAAACTGTTGGTTTCCTCTCAAAATTTAATTTTTTTGGCTTTCACGAGCAGAAAACGGACATTTAACTTCTACTATTACGTGTTCATTAACAGCTCCGCCTGGTGTAGCTCCCAAAAATGCCCATTCTTTATGGACAAACAGTCCACACTGACAAATGGTAATCTGTTCTTGCTTCGTTAATTGTTGTATTGCTTTTTTTTTCAGTGGTACGACCGTGAACAATTGCTGGTGTATGAAGCTGGCTACCATAAAGCAGTTGTTTAACTAAATTACGGCAACTGGTGGTTTTTCTGCGCGAACATACAGAGTAAAAGTTTGAATCCGTCAACAATTTTCTTTGATATTCCAGCTACTGTCCGCTTCCGGACTGCAATATTGTTTCTTTTTCTAATGTGACACGCTCTTCGTCGTTTTTGACAAGGCAAGAAAGGAATCTATTTTTTTGAATTTCAAATTCTTCTAAAAACATGTCGGGTTTTTGGCAAGATTGACCATAATCTAAACAAGCCTTTTGTTTGTCTTGTCCAAAGAGAAGCTTTTTTTTTGTTCGGCTTTCTGCCCTAGCTTCAATACGTTTTTTTAACTATTAATATTTATTAATTATTATCAATGACGAGATTGTGTAATGTTCTATACGGTATGTATCTGCAAACTGGGATTGGATGGATATATTTCCACCACCAATTTTTACAATTAGTTCGTATATTTTCCGGGGTTTTTGTTTTATTCTGTGCTATGTAGTGATGATAAGAACGAAAAATTAGCTTTGTTTTACTAAAAATAATAAATTATTAGAATAATTTTTCTTTAATTACAATACATTTTTGTTGAAAATTGGATTTGGCATGTACTAGTTATTATCCAACGTTAAAGTTTGATTTGATAAAAACATTTTTCATTCAAATATCCTACTATTTTTAAATACAACAAAAATTTCAATTCAATGTCAATTAAAATACAAAGCACTCTTTCTTACTTTTATTGTTTTTTAAATTTTGCAACTGTTTTTGCCTGTTTTCTTTCGTCCGTATTTGGTCACTTTACGCAAAGACACTAAATTTTCTCATTTTTAATAAGTAATTAGAACAACAAATGAAGAAAAACATCAACAGAATAATCATTCGCCCAAGACAATTATAGAGTTACTACTAATTTGTGCAGCTTAGATAATTTTTGCAGAAGACAGAAAACGACATTTTACATATTCGTATTATTTTTCATTACTATCATCAGTGCGGATTGTACTGCACAAAGGACTTTTATTTCAGTTTATTACGTTTGTACGTCAACATTGATAGAGCGAAAAATTATTGTTCCTCACGTCGGTTATATTTATTCTATTCTGAACTTTTTGCGCTCACTTTCGACAAAATTATCCTACTGGTATAGAAGAATCTTAAAATGGCAAGAGCCTCATTATAAGAGTCATTGATGATCGGTAAAGTACTGACTAGCGTTAGAGCTTCCCCTTTCAAGTAATTTCTTAAATAATTATTTTCTATCAGTAAACTTCTTCTTCTTCGTTCTTACGTGATTTCCAGTGGTTAATTTAAAATTTCTAAAGCGCGTAAATTTCTTTCCTTCGTTATTTTCGGACAATATGGACGAGTAGGTACCGTTAGACCCTTGGTTTGCCGGTTGCTAACGTAATTTTTTCTTCGTTCCTTTGTTTGAAATTGCGTCTTCAACAACGATTTTCTAATTTATCTGCAAAGCAAATCCGTCGAGATGGACCAAATTTTATGTAGAATAACTTTGTTCTACTAAAAGAAAAGCTTGTGGACTGTATCACTAATTAGCTTTATAATTTTTTAATTGATGCCGAAAGGCAGAGCACTTTTTCTTTTATCTTTAACTAAATTATTAATAGCATAATTTAACACTTTATATATTTTCATTATTTTTACATTACAATAAACAGTACTAACAACGACCACACACTTCTGCTTACGAAAGGCGAATAACGAAAAACGCCGCAAGCACCCTTATTCTAACTAATACAAAAAAAACCTTAAACACGCTTACCCCAGCGTAGGCAACACACATGCCATTCAAATCTGTTGTAAGTGTTTTCAACACCCTCTTTCTATTCCTATTAGAAGGCTCAAGCTCTTGAGAAGACATCTAAATTATAGATACATACTGTTGATTATATAATAACTTGCGATAGTGGACTGTAGACTTTAATTTATTTTTGTTTACATCTACGTACGTTCAAAAATTTTGGAACAAAGCAGTTTTTCTACGATCGTGCAAAAAGTGACTTTTTGCAATAGTGCAAAAAGCAATTTATCAAAAGTGCACTAGTTGCACTAATGTAAAAAGTAGTTTTATTTTATTTTTTAATTTTTCGATCGTAGAAAAACTGTTGTGTGCAAAACGTGCAAAATGCAAATTTATTGCACTCATCATGCATCGTGCCACAAACATGCACTTTTTGCTCTAGTTACTCAAATAACTATTTATAGAAAACTCACGTACGTCTGTTGGTATGCTTACGCAATAATGAACTGACTTCTTACTAGAAAATGAATGATGCTGATGCGCCAAACAAAACCACCCTTTTCCTGCACATATTTTAAGAAAGGTGAGTTGCATGGTGTGTTGCCTAAGCAACAGGATAACATACAAAATACAAATTAACCACATAAAATAGATAATAGAATAGAAATAACGACAAGACTTCTCATAAGTAAAAGAATAAAATAAACAGTAATAAATTTGAAACTAGTATCGGAAAGAAATTCTATTTTACGACTACAGGGAAGATATTAGCAAATAACGATTATAAAAGTTCATTTGCCTATGGAGAACAGAGCTGGACGCAAAGGAAGAATTTTATGACAGATTGGAAATAGAATACTACAGTGTTCCAAAGTAGGATTTAAGAATAGTATTAGGTGATTTCAATGCACAAATAGGAAAAAAAAAATTTATAGACCTACAATAAGGAAGTATAGCAACATAAGAGGAGCAATGAAAACCGTAAAATTTTAATAGATTTTGCAAGAAGAAAAAGTATGAAAATAGTGTACAAATTTTGAGCATAAAAAAATGTATAAGGCAACATGTATCTTACTAGATCAAACATACACCAACCAAATACATCACCTATTAATCGAGAACAAAAGAGAAATATTTATCAAGAATGTAATAAGTTATAGAGATCAGGATGCACATTCGGACCACTATGTGATTGGAATAAAAGTTAAAACAATAATACCAATAAATACAAGTGCTAATGATAAACAGGAAAAAGAGTTTAGCCAAATTAAAACTTTAATACTCCCGAGGAGGGCATTTGTAAGTACGTAGCCACTCAATTATGTAAATGTAACTGTAATTTCTGCTATGAATCCCAGGTAGGAATCTAAAAAATCAGAAATTCACGTTGCGACGTGGTACGTCAGAAGCCTTTACCCGAGTAGAAAATTACATAACTTGGTTCTGGAAATGAACATTAACATTAACATACTCATAACTACTGAAGTTTGATGATCAAATAATGGCAAATGATCAACAGATTTTATTAGATAATGAAACCAACTAAACGGTAAGTATTTTTATCTCTCTTTACAAACACCAAAGATAAAAGTGAATATACGCACCAACAGCACAAAGCGAAGACATGGTAATTGAAGAGTTCTAAACTACCACCTGGAAGTCACTACAAGACACAAAAGAAAAAATAGTAAGAAAGCAAATAAGTTACATCATAATCGGAAAAAGATTGAGAAATAGCATAAAATCAGCCAAATTCCCAATCATAACCCGGTAGTGGCTACTTTCAGACTTACTCTAAAATATTTTAAAAGATCTCAGAAAAGGGATAGGATAGACTTCACAAAGCTAAAAAACAAAGAACTAGATTTAAAGTCGAACAAAAAATAAATGCAGAAATACAAAGATACGTGACATCATTGATGATCAAAAAGAGGTAAACGACAAATAGAATACAATTAAGAACACAAAGATTAGGCAAAAACTGAGTTAAAATCAAGAATACAAAATGTCGGGATGGCTGACGAAATATTAAGTCTAATTCAGGACAGAAGGGCAGTTAAAAATATAGACATTAAGAAGTACAGAAAAATACAAACAAAAGTGAAAAAGACTAAACAGGATTGGTTGAATGAAAAATGTAAAGAAATTGAAAGTCGGAACGAAATCCATGATTCGTTTTATATGTACAAAAAGATCAAATAAATGGCTGGAGGACTTCAAAATAAACATAGGCATATACTAACTGATGACAACGGGAATATGTTACTTGATAAGGAGTTTAAAATAGAGAAATGAAAGGAATACATCCAGAAATTATACTATGATGAAAGAAACGGGTGAGAAATAATAGAAGAAACAAAAAGTATCCCAGAGATAACTAACGAAGAGATAAGTACCCGCTGAAAATATGAAGAAAGGAAAATCACGATTGCAAATCAAACTTAGGACAGGTAAAGACAGAAAAGGTTACAATCATAAGATATTGAAATCAAACGCGGAGTACGACAAGGGTGCATTTATTAAATTATCACTGTTGTGGCCGAGAAATAAAAATTAAAAAACATAAATATACAGGGTGGTGCTTTTGAAAACGGGTCATAGGTTAATGGTTTTGGTATCAAAATGAAGCTAAAATTAGTCCGTATAGCTGTTGCTATTAGGAGTCAGCTAAAATTCGGTTGTTTTAAAATTGTCAATAAAATAAAAGTAAGTTTTGATAATGAAAGAAAAACAGTATTGGGTTGCCTAAACAATCAACATTCCTACGTTTTGACAATAAGGCTGAAAGGAAAGTCATTAATAAGCAAATAAAAAGCTTTATTCCCAAGGAACAGCTTTGAATGATATTAGAACTAACTGAAATAGGAAGGTTACAATAAATAAACATCAAAAATTACTAATTTTTATTGATGAATTTTTAAAAAGACCGTGTAATTCAGCTGATTTCTGATAGCGAGGCGTTATGCGCAATAATTTTAGCTGCGTTTTGATACCAAAACCATTTTTGTCACTGAAAAAGCGAGCAGGAATTGAAAAAGCCAGTTCACAACGCTAAATCCTTATGACCCGTTTTCAAAAGCACCACTGTGTATAAACTCTTAATAAAACTAGAACAAGTTAAATCAATAAAAGAAATATAAAAACAAAGTTAAGCCTTGTCAACCAAAGTGTAGGTTAAAAGCCAATGTTTGACCGATTTAGTAAACAATTTAACCGATTTTAATACATGTATAATTTGTAACGGTCACTGTGAGTTAGGCAACACACAATACACGGAGTCGAGGTGTAAACGCGACATTTCTCCGTGTTCGCTCCTTAACGAAAATTTTGGGGATTTAATTCCCAGAATTCAACTTCCGCGTTGTCCTAATTGGCCAATACATTTTCGGCTGATCTTCACTTCCGCCTTGTAACAACTACTATCACGTCGTGTTACGTGAAATTCAAATTTGCCTTCATCTGAGTGCTTAATCGTAATTCCGTCAAATTTTCTAGTGGTATGTATAGGACCCTGCAAACTTTCAATGTATAGCGGTATATTTTAGCTGGGGAAAGGATTGATAATATTCTTCATGGCTTCTTAACGTTATGCGTGCATAATTTTCAGATAAGGCGAGTTACTCGATTAGAGTTACTCCGGGATTAGAGTTACTCCGGGATTAGAGTTACTCCGGGATTAGAGTTACTCCGGGATTAGAGTTACTCCGGGATTAGAGTTACTCCGGGATTAGAGTTACTCCGGGATTAAAATTACTCGGCTTTAAAGGTTCTTTTGGCCTAAACAAAACCAATTACCTGGCTGATTAAATTCATCGTGGATCTCTTTCTACCTTTTATTGTCTTGTCGCTGCGTGTGTCGCATACTTGGGGTTTGCTGTTAAGATTGCTGAAGTACGGGACATCCTACCGAAATTAGGGGTCGCCGCAGCTGGAACCGACACCACATATCTGTATCTTCTCCTGCGTGTGTCAACATCGTAAACCTCTATCTACAACATAAGGTCAGATTTTTCTAATTATACTTCTGCGCTGAAAACAAACCATCTCCGGGACGTCACACTGCTACCGAAAACGTCTCAAGCGTAACACCTAAATAAGTACAACTTGTCTTGGCACCTTAAGTGCAGTTAAATCTTTGGAACTCGAAACGTATTTGTTCACGTATTTATATTTTTTTTGTTAATTCACTACAATATAATTAATTAACTTGTTGTGGCGCATATACTTGCCCAATCTGTAAACGAATGTGTACCGTAAAGGCGCGAACTTGCTTCATTTACCCACCATTGCTTGGGGATTTTTAGAGTATAAGGGTAAGACCACGGAAGAGCGCTCTTTTGGGGAAACACCTAACTCTCCGATACTTTTTAACGCTAAATATTGCAACTGCGAACACTAAATACACCTTCGTATTGTGCGGGTGTGGTTACGTCGCCATCTTGTCTAGATTAAATAACGCCAGTGGCGTACCGCATAAATTATTAACTTGCTATTAATCTTATATTTTTTTTCCTTCTTTTGTGTACGACTATATATATGGGTACGAACGAATACGCTTCGTAGAATTAACTTACGTTGTAAGTGGATATATTTAAATTGTGCTCTGTTCCTTCTTCTTTATGGTGTGTTATTAAATATAACGTTTTGTAGGTTACTTGTGTCTCTCTCTTTATTGTATTTATTGCTCCTTTAATTTGTTACGGTTGATTGTTGCGTCTGTTTCTTTAGTTCGGAAGCAGGTTTGTATCCACGCATTAGGACTATGGCGCCCTCGGATTAAATCAAGACAGTTCTGAAGAAGCGGTGGATCCTTTTTCTCACCCACGCCCTACTCTTCGGCTGCCGGCAAAACTTACTTTTCTTCAATTAACCGTAACAGTTTGCTAAAAAATATTGGACCAGTATAAGTAAAAAAGGTTTTAAAAATGGATAGCTTAGGCCTGGTTATTACGACTTTTTTTTTGAGAAATAATTAAAGAACGAATACACGGCTTATTTGCATCCTCCCAGCAAGCAATACCATAAGCTAATCTAGAATTGATTAAAGCAAAATATACTTGTTTCAAAACTAGTAAAGAGCAGATATTCCGAAAGAAGTAAAGTCTAATGGAAATATTTAAAAATTATTTTTTTAATTTCTGTATATGATATATCCAGTTTAGTTTGCTATCAATTACAATTCGGAGGTAAGGAAAATTATTAACTTAATCTATTATAGTACAAGTGTGACAAGATAAATTATTGTTAATTAAACAGGAGGTGCATGTATAGTAAATAGAATTTAAGAATGAATTATTATTTTCTAAACCAAAAAATATAAACTTAGTTTTATTGCTAAGACTTAGGTCCATACAATTTTTATCGAACCAAAGTTTTGGGGATGTTAAGATCTTCGGTCATGTTGTATAATTGACTTTTATCTGAGGAAAAGTTAACTAAAGCAATATTGTCAGCGAAGGCCGTTAAAAAGCCATTTAGTCTACTTTCGCAGAGGTCGTTAACAAAGACTAAGAATAATAGAGGTCCTAGAAAAAAGCCTTGAGGAACGCCATATGCACTCGTATAGGAATTACTTTGAGTGCCATTTTATTTTCATTTGATGATTCCTATCAGAAAGGTAACTGAAGAACCAGTTATGAACAGTTCCTCTAACTCCCACATTCCAGAGTTTGTTTAATAAAATGTTGTGATTAACCATATCAAAGGCCTTTGTGATATTACTAATAAACTAATAATATTAGTTAAAACTGGTGAAATATGAACTTTGTGACTTTTAGAAAATGTGGAATAAACCATAATTATCCGTAGTTTTGTTGTGGTTAAGGTAAGAAATTATGTTACTGATTTCGTCCACTGTAAGTTCATTGGAAAAGGATGGGGTTGTCGGTTCAGACTCGATTTTGGGTATAACCTGAATGCATTTAACACCTGTTATGCCGATATTTACAATAGAATGATATTAATAATAATTAAACACAATTACATTACATTACGATATGCAAGTTAGAAGCACATTGTAAACAAATAATTACATTTATTACAACGGTACCGAGGGTGCCGCTTTGAAAGTACATAGGTGGCGGAAGGGTTAAGCAATTACGTTCTGTACTTTAATTGCACGCAATTGAAAGTCAAGTTAAGTCTTGGGCGGGGTCTAGAGAGCGCCATATTGGCAGTACATACAGCGGTAGAAGCGGTTGCGCACCTAAAGTAATTACAATCTCTGTGCATGTACTTGCGCAATTGATTCTGTGTTTCAATCGGCATATCCCCATTACCTATAATAAATAAATTATTATTTTTGTTATTTAAGTGGGTTTATGTAATAAGAGTATATGTGTAATTTGAAACTACAATTTTGAATATGCAAGGCTAGTGCTAGAGCAGCTCTACAATAGTTTTATCTATTGTAAACGCTGAACTTCGCCTTGAGATTTTTGAGTGGAGCAATTAGCTTTTCAAGAATCTTTAATTTGTATTTATTTTTTTTCTTTAAAGAAAAATAAAGAAATTATTATTGTTATTGTTATTATCATTATTATTATTAATCGACTGTTAAAATTTAATATCTGATGATTGAATTTAGATTTTGAAACATGCAGAACTGTTTGTAAAAACATAACTTTTTTCGTAAAATTAATAATAAAAAAGTTTCCCATTTGTTGCCAATTTAAGTAGACACACTGTATATACTTATTAAAATAAAAGTAACGTAATGCAGTTAGGCAAGTTCAATACAAAAATAAGCTTGTTTATACCAATATTAAAGGTAATTCTTAGGTGCAGTTTGCCTTAAATCTATAATTTTATGAGATTTACACTTTAGCAAGTGTGATTTTAGTTTGGAAACTTAACCCTTAACATACACAGGAATTTACAAGTTGGTATAATTTGCTCTTGAATGCTTAGACTTAAACGCACATTCATCTTCCATGGTATTATTAACCGACCGCTAAATCTGCATTTACTGTGTCAAGAAACTAATTGTATATTCTCATTATGCCGTACAATAATAGAATTAAAATAGTTTGCATATGTCTTAATGTTAAATGCAAAGGTAGAAGAAACTTGTATGTAACTGTTAATTTGAATAAATTGTGAAAAAATGAATTCTCACAAACTACGTATTAAATACCAAATATGTACATATGTCCCATGCTTGATGGTTTTTCATGGAAAGTAGCTTTTACTTTCACATTAGAGATAGACAAAAACTACACGTAGCTTTATTTGCCTTTTTTGAGTTCATTAAAAGAAGAAAGAAGTGACGTAAATTTATATATTTTTTTTAAATACAAATCGTTTCATGTCAGAGCCAAACACGATTTTGATTGAAATTTAAATCTTTACTTCCTATTTTACGGAAATCACGATGTTATTAAAATTTCATAAAACCAACAACTTTACGTAAAAATGTGTATTTGACATTTATTGTATATACCGTTTAAGCATTATAAAATAATTAATGCTCGTTTGAAACTGTTTTCGTGTCATTAAACCACTCGCTTGTTGTTCCAGTTCTAAACTTCGCATACTTGTCTCATAGCTACTGTTATATTTAAGTAAAATGTTACTTTTCTAAATTTGGTAAATATATTAGACCTTCTTGAAAAACACAATCAATGTCTTTTTAAAGTATTGTATTAAAATAGTGCCTGAAGAATGTTAGTATCAATAAGGAAAATCGCGAAAAATTTCAATTTTACTCTTTATAACGAAGGGAGATATCAAAACGGTTTTTTTAACGAGTCGGCATAACTATAGTAAGATTCACGAAGCAAAATAGCCATCACCTAACAGAAATAAAGTGACACATATTTAGTGTGGTGTAAAGCACTCCGATGTCAAATACTGATCAGCCAATAGCAAAGCAACGGTAAACAGTTCACATGATTATAAAACCACGTAAGTTTGTAACCTTTACTCAAATGAATGTCTAATCGTACTTTAAAGTACCGAAAATGATAAAATTGAATAAGTTTAGTAGATAAGGAAATATGGTTTTTAAACTTTTCGTTGATTGAATAGTGCACCTCTTTCCTTACTTTTTCAATCCTCCATTTTATAACAACAATAACAAAATGGTAGAAGTCTTCCAAAGTTACTTTTTCTGTTTGTTGGCATAGTTGCATAGAACGCGACAAAGACATGGCTTCAGTAAACCAAAAATTCAAATGTGAGCTACTAAGCGACTGTAATGAGGTTTTTAAGCTAACAAAAAAATATATACTTCATTTTCTATGGTGAAAACTCAGCAAAACTTAGTACATAATTGGACTAAATTTTTAAAACCATACTAGGTGCAAGGCAAAGTGCTGGACCAATATGTGAAGCTCATGCTTCTCAGAAACAAACCCCAATCTATTAACCTACTCACTTCTTATAATGATGGATTTGGAAGAGTTACCTAGTTCTCTATAAAAAAAAATGATTTAAAACAAAATAATCTGGAAATCTAGTGCCCATTTTAAATGAAAAATTCTAATATTTACAATCTTTGGAGAACTCTGTAGTATTATTGAAATTTACCCAACACGATTAATGCTCAAGTTATGATATAAAATATTCAGTTACATATTACACTATTTTTCATGAGTAATGTTTGCCTACTTCATTTTATTGCAGGTAATCATAGGTGATACGTGTGAACTGTGATTGTTTTTATTTGGTTGTGTTTTGTTAATTTTTCTTTTTTAATATTCACCATATAGTTTTGATTTTTACTTTCAGAAAATAGTTAGTGTTTAGGTGTATAATTTTTTCCGTAAAAGAAATAGTTGGCCCGCTTAATTTAGTTTTAAACATTAAATTGCTTTAAAGGAATGGAACCCTAAACTGCAGCGTCTATTTTAACGAACGGGAAAACATCAAAAAACTACACTCGGACACGTGTTTCAATAGCCAACCGATCAGCGAACCGATACTAAAAATAAAAACAATAGAAAACTTATATATACTATATGTGTGTCACGCATTAATAATCATAGACTGAGAACAAGGTTTTAGTTTCATTCGATGTCTGTTGATTATGTCCAAGCGTCCTGATAGATATCACCTTAGATTTTTAAAAAGATATGTTACACCAAAATCATTTAGACAAGTCAGAAGTAGATAATTTTATTAAATTAGCAAGATTATGTATGAGTCAAACCTACTTCCAAATTAAAAATCATATTTATCAACAGAATCATGGTACAACAATGGATAACAGCTTATCTCCATTTATGGCTAACCTGTTCATGGGTAAATTGAAAATTGATTTAAAAAATAATTTCCATTATTTTTCTAGAATTTGGTTTAGATATGTAGATGATGTTTTTGCAGTCATTAAGACTAAAGTTTACAGCCCTCAGCAATTTGTAGAAATTTTAAATTTAAAATTTAAGACGATCAAGTTTACTTATGAAACAGAAGCAAACCTTAAGTTAACTTTCTTAGACACTTTAGTGGTAAGAAATGACAACAAACTAGATATAGATATTTATCGTAAAGACACTAACACTATGAGATTTATAACAAATGATTCCAACCACAGTATGCAACATAAACTTGCATCTTTCAACTTTTTGATTCACAAATTATTACATTTCCCATTGTCAAAACAAAACTTTGATAAAGAACTGCAAAATATTAAGCAGATTGTATCATACAATAGTTTTCAGGAATCAATTGTCACAAACATAATTAGAAAACATAAACATAAGTTAAAAATTAGGAACATTACAACGTTAAGAACTAGTAATAGCAAAATAGATAAGAAATAGTCAAATTACCAAATTATCCTACATACACAAAAGGTCAAAATTTGATTATAAAACAGTAAGCTCTAGTAGTAACAACTTGCAAAATCTTTTAGGCAATCCGGAAGACCCAATAGAAATGTGTGAAAAAATGGGGAATATATAAAATAAATTGTAAAGCTGTAACCAAGTATATATAGGGCAAACCAAGAGACCTATTAAAACTCGTTTTAAAGAGCACTTAGTCAAATATCATCGCTCCGATAGATCTAGTGTTGCAATGCATATACTTGAAAATGGCCATAGAGTAGACGACATTGAATTCATTAAGAGGGTAGAAAATAAAAACGAACTTGATTCTTGTAAAACTTTGAAAATTTTTAAAACAGGAATTTGGTTATGAATTATGATAATCACAGACCATTAGGATTTTTGGAATTATTCAAGCTTATATAAAAATCAATGAAGTGTAACGATGCGTGACACGCAGATAGTATATAAGCTTTTATTGTTTTTATTTTTAGTATCGGTTGCACTTGTCCGAGTATAGTCTTTGGTGTTTTTCCGTTTGTTAATTAAATTGCGTTTTTCTCAAAACTGGTGCATTGTGACTTTAATCGTTATTTCTGATGTACACTCATGAAATTTAAAACTTGGACACCACAATTTCTGTAAACAAAAGTTTGCACATTGTGAAGCGGGCTTACGGGTACCATTTACAACATCAGGTAGTTTCAGCACGGGCGTTGATAATCAACGGCACGGGTTATCTTATAGAAGGACTGTAGAATGAATCATTACACTAAGCACGTTTTAGAAATAGGTAATTTACGTTGCTTACTTAATTTTTTTCTTTAAAGAATATATCTGAAGGTATCGCTAATTAAACACCCATAGCTCGATTAATTATCGAATCAAAATTTGTTTAGGAAATGTTTACAAAATAAAATTAGAAATAATTTTGATTTAAAAACGTCTACAAGCAATAACTTTTAAATTAAATCAAAAACTAAACATGGTTATTTGGGTTGACTGATTATTACTTATTTTTAAATAAATCTAACCTACTAATTATTGTAAGTTATTAAAAAAATCATTAAACTCTCTATTCATAATATTTAGTCCTTACAAAATGTATATTTTATGACGTTTCATTTTTTCTGTAGTTAATATAAAAAGTGAAAATAAAAACTAAGGCAATTCTTATTGTCAACGTATATATTTAGTTTTTGACAAGAATTTATTACATAATTATAATTAAGATACCAAGTTATAGTTTAAAATTAAATGAAAACTTTTTTTAAATAAAGGTATTACTATATAAATAAATATAAGAAATCAATAATGGGTGTGACCTCCATTATTATTGATACATTCTTGGAGGCGTCTGCTCATTGACGCTATCAAGGTATCAATATAATTAATATTAATCGTTTCCCATGCGGTATCAATGGCTGCAATTAGTGCATTACGGTTTACTGGTATAAAATTTGGCCCTTGTTGTCTTCGGATAACAGCAAGTATTCGAGCCCAAACATTTTCGATAATGTTTAAATCTGGGCTTTTGCTGGCCAGGGTAACAGCTCCAAGTTATTTGCTTGTATCCAGTTGCGCACAACCTGCGAAGTATAGGGTCATCATATCCCGATAGTTAATTATCGAATGTTCCAAGAAAATATGTGTAAATAGTAAATGGAATCTACTAACGTAACGTTAAGTCGTTAATTATAGTTACATAACTCTCCTTTCATAAGATATAGTTCATATTAATATGCTTATTGTAAAGCTTCGTACACACCTGAACAACAAACCGAGGAACAAACAGAACAACGAACCGAACGGCAATCGGAACATTAATTTGGACGGTGCTACGTACGAATTTTAGAACAGATTCGCAAGTCCTGATTGTTCCACGAACGGTTTGCGGCGTTCCCGCAACTTGTCGGTTTTTTCTGACATCAAAGAAAATGCGCGCGAATGCGTTTGCAGGTTTGGACGAATCTAAACAAAACGGCGAACAAACTTATGGGGAGAATTAAATTATTTATTTTTGTCCTCCCTTTTGTGGGTTTGTTGTGTTTTAGGTAATATTATGGAGTTGACAGAAGTAAAATGTTTTAAATTAATCAGTGTTTAAGAATGCAAGTAAAAATGATGTCCCTATTAGCATCATTTGGGCGGGAAAATAAAAAAACGAAGTAAATTATAATTTTTACTCTTCTTTGTGCGTAAAAATTTGGTTGGCACTATCTTCTTGTTTTCCGCAATTTTCTCTTCTCAATAATAAATATATATGAACTGAAAACTACTGAAAATAATTATGGAACAGCACAAACGTTCCGTTTGTTGTTCGGATTGTGGAAATCATAAAAGATCGTTTGTCGTTCTGTTTGACTTTCGGTTCGTTGTTATGTTTGTTGCTCGGTTTGTTGTTCAGGTGTGTACGAAGCTTTACAACTTAAGCAACAATTTTTGGCGAATAAAGATTAGTTTGTGATGTAATATTAGAAACACAAATTTATATCATATCAAATTTATGACAACTTAAAACCAAGAACGTGTATGTTATTGCTAAGAAATTATTAAGGAAAAAGCGCAATTGCAGTGTAAATATTTATAATTAGATATTTTCGAAAGTTTATAAGTCCTCTATTGTAATCTTAATACTTAAAAGAAAATCCTGTCCATTAGCATTATAAGGAAATGGCTTTTACTTTATGAATAAGTTTCAATAACAATAGAATATCCTTGCTTGTTTAATTTACTTCCTTTGAGTCATATTGCTCTAAGGGTTGTTACATTGGTCATTAGAAGTATGTAATAAATAAACAATTACCTACTGTTTGAGAAGGGGTAGTGTGAACCAATAAATAAAGTAAGAAATGTAAATTCCATTTTAGTTTAAAATTTCAAGTGTTGTGAAAATGCCACCTCATCTCGGTGCTGATTTGAAAGCGCGGATTGTTTCGGAATTAGCGGCGGGCCGTAGCGTGCGTGAAATTTCACGTATGTTAGATATACCAAAAGCACCGTAGGGCATTACCGAGTAAAATGGAATCTTGAACACACTTTGGAAAGAGCCATCGGAAGTGGTAGACCTAAAGTATCTACACGTGCTCAAGATCTCGAGTTGTTTCATTACGTAACAGAACAACCATTTGCTACATACTCAGGGCTATAGCAGATACACATTTTCCCGGATGCCGTATAACTGCACAAAAAGATTAAAGGAGATGGGAATAAAGAAGTATAATGCTGCTGCGAAAGAAGTTCTCAGTGACGAAAATATGAGACGTCGTCTGGAATTTGCAAGGCGATATGTGAACGAACTTTTGAATTTTGGAATCGAGTGATTTTAGCGACGAAAAACGTTCAATAGCCGCAACGATGGACCACTAAAAGTTTTTAGAATGGAAGGAACTCGTTACGAAAATAATCACATATGTCCTAAAAACGAAGTGGTTATTTTTCTGTGAATGTGGGGGTTGGGTTAGCGCGCGGGTCCAGGAGTTTGTTGGGCTATCGATGGACGTCTTGATTCTGCTGCGTATTTAGATATTTTGGAAACTATTATGAAACCTTCAGTCGAAGTGTTTTATCCAGACGAAGATTATATTTTCCAACAAGTAAGTATTCTTATTTCACTATACTTTCTCCAAAAATAGTTCGGGATCTGTTGAATTAACATTTTCATAATGTATTTTTGTTGTTAAAGGACAACGCCCCTATTCATACTTCGCGGGTTGTGCGCAATTGGATACGAGAAAATAACTTGGAGCTGTTACCCTGGCCAGCAAAAGCCCAGATTTTAACATTATCGAAAATGTTTGGGCTCGAATACTTGCTGTTATCCGAAGACAACAAGGGCCAAATTTTATACCAGTAAACCGTAATGCACTAATTGCAGCCATTGATACCGCATGGGAAACGATTAATATTAATTATATTGATACCTTGATAGCGTCAATGAGCAGACGCCTCCAAGAATGTATCAATAATAATGGAGGTCACACCCATTATTGATTTCTTATATTTATTTATATAGTAATACCTTTATTTAAAAAAAGTTTTCATTTAATTTTAAACTATAACTGGTATCTTAATTATAATTATGTAATAAATTTTTGTCAAAAACTAAATATATACGTTGACAATAAGAATTGCCTTAGTTTTTATTTTCACTTTTATATTAACTACAGAAAAATGAAAAGTCATAAAATATACATTTTGTAAGGACTAAATATTATGAATAGAGAGTTTAATGATTTTTTTTAATAACTTACAATAATTAGTAGGTTAGATTTATTTAAAAATAAGTAATAATCAGTCAACCCAAATAACCATGTTTAGTTTTTGATTTAATTTAAAAGTTATTGCTTGTAGACGTTTTTAAATCAAAATTATTTCTAATTTTATTTTGTAAACATTTCCTAAACAAAATTTTGATTCGATAATTAATCGAGCTATGGTGTTTAATTAGCGATACCTTCAAATATATTCTTTAAAGAAAAATTAAGTAAGCAACGTAAATTACCTATTTTCTAAAACGTGCTTAGTGTAATGATTCATTCTACAGTCCTTCTATAAGATAACGCCTGCTGAGACTACCTGCTGTTAGAATTGTAAATGATACCCTTAAGCCTGCTTCACAATGTGCAAACTTTGTTTACAGAAATTGTGGTGTCCAAGTTTTAAATTTCATGAGTGTACTACGATTCCTGGAAAGATAAGCTCTTTCCGTACTCGTTTTGCAGGATTTTTATAAATTTTAGTGTGTAACCAAATAATTTACAGTTTCAATATTTGACGTAAGAAAATTAAGTGAAAATAAAATTGGTTTTGATTATGTTAATGGTAATGTAAACTCCTTATTTTAACACAGACTTTTTAAGACATTTGTGTACTGTGCCCAACATTCCAATGATAGCATTTATTAGCATTTAAGGGTGTTTAACCCATCTATTTTACAAACTATTTTCTAAAGCACTTCTTAAATATTGTTTATCGTCATTGTTCAAAAGATAAATTTTTAGTAGAGCTGTATGAGAAAATCAAAACCATAAAATGCAATGATCCGAATAAACATTGTGACTTCTAAAAATATCTTGGGGGTGCATCTAAAGCACCTTCACAAATGTTTTGAGTCGTGGACACTTCGCCGAATGGACATAATCGCCGAATGGATACTACGCCGAAACTTGGACACAACGTCGAAACGAATTATTATTGGACATATCGCGAAACTGGATACACACGCCGAAACACCTGCTGGACACATTGCCGAAAATGCGTCACAACGCTCAAATCAGCAATTGGACATATCGTTTACAAATGTGGACACAACGTTGAAACCAAAACCTGACACCACGTAGATCGGATATTGATTAAAAGAATTTTTAAAGAAAAAACTGTAATAACTGTAACCTATGCTTAACCAAAACCGTTTCCCTGATCAGATAAAAACAACTTTTTTGCATTGATTAAAAATTAATTTAAGTGAAAAAAGTGTTTTTGAATACCTTACTTAAGATTAATCCTCTTTAACACTTAAAACACGTCAGTTTTGGTTTTTCTACGTTGTGTCCCGATTCGACAATATGTCCAATTACTGATTTTGACGTTGTGTCCCTTTTCTGCATGGTGTCCAGCAGGTGATTTCGGCGTTGTGTCCAGTTTTGGCAATATGTCCAATAATTTGTTTCGACGTTGTGTTCAAGCTTCGGCGTAGTGTCCATTCGACTTTATGTCCATTCGGTGATGTGTCCGGATCCCAATGTTTTTTTCTAAACTCTACATGCGCATATTTTGTAAAATGACAGAACGGTAAAGGTAAAAACCATTGAGTGTATTGAATATGTGCAGGACAATTAGTCTCAATAAGTTGGTAAACTGCTTGCACTCGGTAAGGATATAAATGAATATCTTTCTTTGGTATGATGCGACAAGTCATTATAGAAATTTTCAACTTGTTACGAGATGTGCTTTGTAGTTAATCCATGATTTATCAAACATTGTCAAACAAATGGTGTTGTGGTTTGTAGTTAGACCCTATATATTGATTAAATACTAATCCGTTCCTACAAAAAAAAATTTAGTACAATTGTTTTACTGTTATGAAAACTGGAATTATTAAAGTATGATATAGTTTCTAGCAAGACGCAACATAGGATTTTTACTATAGAAAAAAAAATTTGATTTGATCTACTATTGCTATGACAAATTTCGGATTGTTGTATACCCTATACGTTACTGCATTTTGTTGAAGTCAGAAAAAGAGAGGAAGTGTAGAATGTCTAATCTTCCTTCAAATGTAAATATAATTTTTAAGTTTGTAAGTGCTTTGATTTTACAAAAATTTTAATCAATGTTCAGTTGCTTTTATTTTATAATAGCTATTCAAGTAAGCATAATCAAATACTTTTGCATAAAACCTGTTCTTTTTGAATTTGAGGTTAAATGAATCGTTTCTATTCTTGTATTGTAGACCTGTATGTGAACTATTAGACATAATACTTGCTTCTTGCAATAATAAGCAGGTATTCTAAAGATAAAAGTTTATTTTAAGTCAATACAGTTAGTATTATATGTAAGACAGATATTTCGATTAGTATGGATCGAGTAGTTTGTCTCGACAGATAAACACAAGTTGGTGTTCTGAGGACTTTATTCCGCATCAGCGAAGTAAAGTAAAACCAGAATTAGACGGTGTTATGCATTTTTATCTTCCTGATCGTAAACAATTATTTGAAACTCATATCTGATTAGGGTTTTTAATTTTATGAATAATAAAAAACTAAAAAGTGTGTGCTTTAAATTATTTATCTTTTTTTTGACTTTCTGTTTCAGGTTTTACTAGAATCCAGGAGTCAACAAAACAAGATTGTTATTTTCAAACCATCCAAAAGAAATGGGAAAAACATTGTAATTTCAAATACGGTTTTTTCTTAAAGTAATTGTGGTTTTAAGTTTTAACTGAATCGTATTAAAAATTCTTGTCTATAAACGTATTAGTTATATTTATATTACAATAAGGAACACGCGATAACAATTAATTGCAACGTATACGTGTATACGAGAATTTCATCGCCTTAGTGGATCAATTCAATTCTTTTCTATAGTAAAATTCCTATGTTGCGTCTTGCCAGGGATATGGTTTACTGTATAGTATTTTTTTCTTAAAATGAAAAAAAAATAAAAGGCCGCGAACAGCAAACTGAATCACCCGGTATATAAGAGAGACAAAAACTTTCATAAGAAAATGCTGCAACAAATTAAATTACAAATAATTATTGGTAAGGTCGATTTCTCTTCAAGTTACTCATTTCATAAAATATCGGTTTAAACGAATAGCGTATCAAAAACAAATTCCGTCATAATAAATTTTTTTTAAACAGTATTTAAAAAAATCGAATATTGATCAATATACCTAATCAATTTTAATTTTGAAAATTCAGTACGTTGGTTAATACATTCGGGAATTTGTAAAAACAAAAGAAATAATTCAAGGTTTTACAGAAATTTTACCCACACCATATAAAGAATAATAAAATTAGTTAATTTGGTTCAAAAACGTACCTTAAGGACCTTCCAAGTGATTTTTATCCTAAGGAACACATACACTTAGGACAAACAAGTTCGAAAACTTTTTATCGCGGCAAACATCGATACTCAACTGACTGTTGTTACAAAATGACGTCTCCTTGTTATCTAAATATACATATTTATTGCAGGTGTTCAATCTCATGTTCAGTGAGAATAAATTCTAATGTGTTACAAAAACTTATATACTGATATAGTTTCATCCTGTTGTATTAAATTAACTGTATTTTTTTAAATTTAATTTGACTATGATGAGTAATTTTCCACAATTTTATTTATTTTTGAATTGTAGTGTGTCCTTTTTAAGAACCATTTTTCTAGTGAACTAAGCCTTAATAAACCTCTCGCTTGAAGGGCAAAACGTCGACCAATTCTCTCTTAAGGAATAGTATTTTCTATCTCTCTAACCTTAAAACATTCTTAAAAAAAACACACTAACTATAATTCAAAAATTAATTTGATTAATTGATTTTTTCGACTCTAGTTATTTGACCAGTAAGAAGAATAAAGGTAATTGCTAAAAGTATAAACCATTCTCGGCACTTTAATGTTTTAAATTCCATTTACTTAAAAAATTTGTTTCACTAAAATTAATAAATGCCAATGCTTATGAGCCAATAGAGGCTTAAACTTAAGCGATGCTTAAAAACAATCGTTGCTATGGTTTTAACAATTATATGTAAGTTAAATTTGTGTTCGTGCATACAGCCGTTAAAAATAATATTACTATAAAAAATTAGCAAACAAATTATTCTAATTAGGCTCCTAAATGTTTCTCAAAATCAAACCGCACTTT
Source organism: Abscondita cerata (assembly GCA_030710515.1). Lineage (NCBI taxonomy): Eukaryota > Metazoa > Arthropoda > Insecta > Coleoptera > Lampyridae > Abscondita > Abscondita cerata. The sequence continues at coordinate 118,505 of JALBCR010000408.1, forward strand.
ACAATTTTGGTTTTCTGTTTCGAGATGTAGAGTGATGAATTCTTCAAAACCCATTGTTGAAGTTAGTTATTTTGTTAACCCGGCGTTGGTAAGGTGAAATATTTTGACGTGCAGTGGTAAGGTGGGGTCTGACAAACCCCACCAAATTAATAAATAAAAAAATAGTTACAAATTATGTAGGTTATTTATATTTTGGCTAAGTCTTAACAAAGTAATATAGAAATGAATAAAACAAGAATTGTTAGGAACTTTTATTTTATTATTAAAATAACATAAAATAACTTGAACGTCGTATTTACAAAAAACAAAAAAACACACATTCGAAAATTGGGAAAAATTGGGGAAAATTTTCGGAAATTTTTCAGATGTAATGTTAATACTTTATAGCTAATACTCAAATAAACACTTGGAAACTAATTTTATTTGGTATTGACGATAAAAATATAAAAATCTATTCCGAAATACAAACAATTTTGGCAGTACATATGAGCATGTTCTAGACATAGAAACGTATTGCAGGTACTGCAGGTGTATTTGGTTTTGCGGTCACGTGTTCTAGAGACATGTTTGGCACCTTCCGATGAGAGTTGGTCGTTTGGATGGTGGTTCTTGGCTTTTTCCACTTATTTCTATGATTTTTCTACGCAAGTTTCTTGGCAATCTTGAATTTTCTTTTCGTTTATCTATGTGTTCTTCAATTAGCGCCAGCCCTAATTTTTTCAGGTATTCTCGTCTCTTCAGCTTGTAGTCGTTATTATTTGTTCTATATATTACCTGGGAATTGATTCCTACCGTGTTTGAGGAGAGAAAAAAGGGTGAGAGGCCATCTTCTTGAATTGCGAGAAACACTGTAGCTTCCAGACAATTCATCTACTACATCTACACCGCATTTTGTGAAGTTATAAAACTAATTATTTCAGGAAGACGGCGATCTCCTGTACTGTCATCTATCTTATCGTCGTGATGTAGTGTTGAAAGCAGCAAAACATTTTTTGTTTCTTTGGCACGTAAGAAACTAAAGTTATATCTTCTTGGAAACCAAACAAGCTAGATTTATTTTCCTCTTCTGAACATTCAAAAATCTGTGGGTATAATCCGTTTATTTTTCTCATAGTACCAACAGATGTCAGTTTATGATCTTTCAGTAGTTTTAACATTACATCGTGACTGGTGTACCAGTTATCAAACGTCACATTCCTTTTGGTACCAGATATAGGTTGTACCATACGCAGAACAATATCAGATGGACGATTACTCATATTGTAAGGTCCATCAGGTTGTAGGCCAGTGTAAACTTCCAGCTTCATAACATAAAAGGATTTGGCATCCACTAAAGCTTGTACCTTTATCCCATACTTCGCTGGCTTGTTTGGTATGTATTGGCGGAATGAGCATCGCCCTCTGAAAGATTCCAGCTTCTCGTCTAGCGTAAGATACTCACTTGGGGAATAAGCTTGGTCAAAGTAATATACAAATTTATCAAATATGGCTCTGATTGGAGCTAGCTTGTCACATTTGCGTCGTTCTTCCCTATTGTTCATATTATCAAAACGCATACAAGATAATAAAAAGTGAATCTTTTGAGGCACATAGTAGCACGAAATATATCAACGCCTGTACCATCAGCCATCCATAAGTCATTTAGATTCTGATGATTTGATCTGCATACACCTGCTAAATACAGCAATCCTAAAACTGCTTTATATTCAACGACTGTAGTTTCCTACAAAATACTGATCTTTATATTTTGTTGCTTTTTGACGAATTTTTGATTGGTATACTTGACAATATCAGAGAGCATTTGATCGTCAAAAACAAAGACCAACATTCAATTATACGCTTCGCATTTTTAGCATAAGTCTTTACGCAAGGCAAATGAGTAATTATATTTTCAGCTCTAGTTCGAACATTTCTATGTGGTACATTTCGTAGCCATTTTGTAATATTGTCTTTTCCAACGTAATATTTTTGTGACGATATATTATCAATAGTTTGAGAATTATTGATGTTTTCATTATCTAAGCCGATATCTCCAATATCTTCGTCGTCATTCTCATCTTGTCCAGTATTGAGTTCAGCATTGAGATCATTTACTTCATCTTCTTCTGGCTCACTTTCAGTTTCAGAAAGCTCGTAATTGTCTTGATCGTTTTCGACTTCTTGCCATAACGCTAGCAAGCGTTGCTGTTCTTCTCGTACGAACACATCTTGGGAAAAAACAATAACAATAACTATTTTTACTTCAAAGGTACAAATAGTTACTTTTACCTCCTAGGATGTAAAAGTGGCACTTCTACGACACGTATAGAGTTAATAAAAGTGCCACTTTTTAAGACTTTTGAAGAAAAACCATCACTGGTTGACTATCCATGGTCAACTGAACCATAGGATAGGTGAAATTATTGTGGAAAGCTATTAAGAGACGCATGCGCACAGAGCAACTATTACAAAAATGGCTAACAGTTTTGTATGGCCTGGGGTTTGTCACACCCCACCTTACCAACGCCGGGTTAAACATAGCATAGCATAATTATTCAGTATGAGCGAATCCGTTCCAAGGAATATGCAGTAAAGTCAACCCTCGCGTAATTTTTGACGTAGTTATGAACACCACTAATATACAGGGTCTACCACAAATTTTGTGTTTTCGGGAAGGGTGTTTAAAAGCATATCTTTGCTGCTTCTTCAAATACAAAACCTCCATATTTTAAAACAGCAACTAAACCATAAGGATGTCCCTGGTATACATTTGCAGCTTATCACAGGTTATACATGGCGTCCAAAATTTAGTGGCAAAGCCGAAAATCTTCAAACTCAAGAAAGTCATTTTTTTCAAATCGAACACTGTATACTTTATATATATTTAGATAACGATTTAATTTACATATCAATATGCTATAGGTGTCCGTATACTTGTCTTTAGCGGTTTTGTCGTGATTAACCCTTATTGGGAAATATTGATTAAAACTGCAATTAAAAACTAAGCATAGTTTTGAAAGTATGACATCGAAGAAAATAGTTATTTTTACAAAACGAATTTTTAATGATATTAATACAATAAACAAATAAAAGAAAATGTGATTTGACATACCCTATCCTAAAGAAATTTTATTTCACAAATTTTAGAAGACGACCGGCTTCGACAAAACATTGTTGTCATTATCAAGTCTCTAAAAGTACAAACAAAGTGAATTACAAGTAAAATGAAGCAAACTACGTCTAACCTAATTTCAACGAATATTTTATACAAAAATTATTGTAACATACTTATATTAAATTTTTTAATTTGTATTTAAATTTTAAAAGTGAGCAAGTCAAAGGTGACATGCTCGACATTTTATTATACTATTATACCGGCGACATTCAAAGTTGAATAGAAAACTACCTTCGGCCATCTTTGGGTTTTCCTAGCACAATTGTAATTAGAGCACAATTTATCAACCATATGTACGCCACCTTTCGTAGCAATATACATTGTAATGATTTCTGGTTTGTGATTGTCTCCACTATCAGGATCGATAGTATCATCATGGTGTAAAATAGAAATTAACAATAAGTTCCTATTTTTATTGGTATGTAGGAAACCACACACACACTTGATTTGAGAGGTCGTTTGGCGGGCTTTGACAATTCTACTGGTAACTCCCTCTTATTTTTTTGGATTGCTCCGATAACTGTTAGTTTTTTTCTATTAAACTATTTGACAAACCAACACTGGTAATCCAGTTATCTAAGGTCACATTTCTGCCCGAGTTATGTATGTGGGTACGCAAAATTGGTGGACAATCAACAGGGCTATTACTTTTTTAAATGAAGCCTCTGGCTGTTGCCCCACGTATACCTCTAAATTTGGACTGTAATACATACGTGCATCTGCCATCGACCACGTAAACCTTCAAGTTTTTCATCTATGGTGACGAACTCTGACAGAAGAAATCCATTTTTACAATTCTCGAGTCTATCAAGAGAAATTCTAGCTTCCCTGGTTCGTTTGTCATCAAATCTTAGACTGTTGAGAAGGAATCGATTTCGATTCAAGGACATGGTGAGTCTAAAGATTTCTACTCCTGATCCGTTAGTTCTCCATAAGTCTTTGGTATTTAAATTGTTTGTTTTTAGAATCTCTGCATAGTTTAACAGTCCGAATAAGGCTAGAATTTCAAGTTTATCCGTCTTCCTTGCGTCGCTTTCTCTTGAATACATATGTGCAATTGAATTTATAAAATGTTTGTAACATGCATTATCAAGTCTACCATCTAGTATTTGAAAACGGTATGTCCAAAACTTTTTGTCTTGGTATCGTACATTCTGGCACATGTTTATTCCATTTTGTTAGTGTTATCCTTTCTTATATAATACAAAGGTCCACTAAAGTTCTACATCTTTTCTTTGATTGCATGAACATTAATTTCATTGAAGTCTGATATTTCTTGTTCAGTATCACTGTCACTTTCCCCTATTCCAACTGCATCTTCCTCATGAGATGATAGATTGTCATCAAACTGAATGTCCTGTACTAGCTTCTGTCATAACTGAAGCTCCGCCACAACTTTGAAGTTGCGCCGCCCTCTCTTATAATCACTCATGATTGTAAGCAATCAGAATAAATTTTACTAACTAAATCCACTTTTAAAGTTTTACCTATTAGAATTGTATACATTTTTACACCTACCGTAAAAATATTACTTCACTACCCACTCCGGTCTTTAAAACCTAACGTATATATAATTATTGCACAGATGCACTTACTAGCGTAAAACTAAAAACTGGTTTTAGTAGACGATTATAGGAAGGTACACTTATGAAATTTAAAACTTGGACACCACAATTTCTGTAAACAAAAGTTTGTACATTGTGAAGCGGGCTTAAGGGTATCATTTACAATTCTAACAGCAGGTAGTCTCAGCAGGGTTATCTTATAGAAGGACTGTAGAATGAATCATTACAATAAGCACGTTTTAGAAAATAGGTAATTTACGTTGCTTACTTAATTTTTTCTTTAAAGAATATATTTGAAGGTATCGCTAATTAAACACCATAGCTCGATTAATTATCGAATCAAAATTTTGTTTAGGAAATGTTTACAAAATAAAATTAGAAATAATTTTGATTTAAAAACGTCTACAAGCAATAACTTTTAAATTAAATCAAAAACTAAACATGGTTATTTGGGTTGACTGATTATTACTTATTTTAAATAAATCTAACCTACTAATTATTGTAAGTTATTAAAAAATCATTAAACTCTCTATTCATAATATTTAGTCCTTACAAAATGTATATTTTATGACGTTTCATTTTTTCTGTAGTTAATATAAAAAGTGAAAATAAAAACTAAGGCAATTCTTATTGTCAACGTATATATTTAGTTTTTGACAAGAATTTATTACATAATTATAATTAAGATACCAAGTTATAGTTTAAAATTAAATGAAAACGTTTTTTTTAAATAAAGGTATTACTATATAAATAAATATAAGAAATCAATAATGGGTGTGACCTCCATTATTATTGATACATTCTTGGAGGCGTCTGCTCATTGACGCTATCAAGGTATCAATATAATTAATATTAATCGTTTCCCATGCGGTATCAATGGCTGCAATTAGTGCATTAACGAATTTCATTGAAATGTTGGTCTGATAGACCGGGAGCAGGTACTGTAGCCTTAAATTTCTAAAATTTTGAAAAATTAGTTTTGGCTGATTAACAAAATCACTAGTATTTTACAATATCTCAACAAGTTTTCGATATATTCGAACCAAACTTACGATTTTTTGGCTGTAAGTTTGGTTATGAGCAGTACATTAGCGGCTTTTGGGGATTTTGTAACCTTATTTTAGCATTATCACAGTTTTTTGGGTTTTATCAGCTTCTAGTGTTAATAAGTTTTTATTTACAACTAATTTACGACAAACTTAACTGTTTCAGTAATACATCAATTTAAAATTCAAATATGTCCAATTTTATTTTGAGATTTAAAAATTTTCTGTTTAAAAGTAATAAAATTTGTCATTTTTGTGTTTCCCTTTAGTTTATCGTTTCAATTCTAAATGTAAAACAAAACGCCAGACCCGTATTTAGGATAAAATACGTATTTCAATACATACATATCTGTCCCATACATTAAACCACCTCTTTGGCGTGCAGGAGGTAAGTCGTATGGGCACATTTGCAGAATCTTGCAAGTCTGGCTCAGGCATGTTTGCACAACCATCGTCAGCGCAGTTGCTACACATTGGGGAACACGGGAGTCCTGTTCCTCGGCAATCGCAGGATCTACTCTTGCACCCTAAACCGATTCCTCTTCCATTCCCAATCTGTAGGAGGGAGAGAAACCCCATGCCATTCCTGCACCTGGTGATACCCACCGAGGCTGTGTGTTGTGAAGCAGGTGATGTTGTTAGAAGACTTGCTAGGTTAAAATTTGCAAGGAGGCGTTGCTTCGCTATAGTTTTCAGATAACGTTTGTATCTAGTTTTGTTGAGTCCATCTGAATACTTTCCTGCCTTCACGTTCTGTTTCTTTCCAGCAAGATTTTTCCGAAGATCCGGCGAACTATTTAAAATCTTGAGTGCTTGCCATTAGTTGAAAATTTACTTTAAACGCACAATTGACTTAGAACACAACCCAATTTAAATTAATTTTTGTTAGTTTAAAAACAAGTTATTTTTTCAAAGTGTTCCTAACACTATAACAAATGTGAGAAAAAATTCACGATGGCGGCATGTTCCCCAAATCTTATTTTTTGGACCTTTTAGGAATTTGTTCTAGGCTACCTAAAGAACATCTCAGCCCATTTTTAGCTTTTCCACAATTCAGCTAAATTTTGCCTAATATTCATGCACTAAAATCGGAGGCCGGTCAGCAAATTCTAAAAAAAGAACTATTTATGTTGAAAGATTAATAATTTGTAAAATTTGAAACGTAAATAAATAATTTCTAACCAAAAGTTTGTATTAGCTGACTACAAAAAATATGAAAGAAAATTGCAATACCCAGCCCAGTTTTTTATTTGAATACCCCTAGTTTTTTTAATATAATTTTATAGACTACTTTTAAGTCGGATGATTTAATTTATATCAAATCTGCTTACATTTGCTTCTGATTTTGTCTTCGAACTAATACAATGACCAAAACGTTAAAATTAATACATGCACTTCAAGACAAAACTTTAGAAGATTTTTTATATAAAATTTTAAGCTTGAATTTATGCGAAGTTATTGAAAATATGTAACAAAAAAATTGTGCCGATTGCATAAATCGTAATTAGTAGTTACCAAAACGTCAATCATTTGTTAGCTAATCATTAGACTTAATTTAATTAAACAGAAGGACAGTTACCTAATAAGAAAGTTAACTAGCGTTTATGTAACCGGACGTTAGAGTTTTTTAGCTTTTGTTCCTAATTTGAGTTTGATGCGTCAAACATTGATTGGTCCTTGTTAAATTGTCTTATTGCGTCTATTGGAAACAATTTCATTAAAAAAACATAATGTCCTACAATTGCGTGTGCAAAAAGTTTTTTGTAATTATATCTTATTTACAGCGCATGCTACAGACTCGATTGTATTATATTATTAAATTTCTTATAACTTCATAATTAATGATTGTAATACATATAACCAAAAGATAGATTCTACCTGCTTTAATTTAATTAATAATATGTACTTAGTTATTGTAAAAAGCATTTTGACTTTTTAAGTCACATTTACATAGCCTGGTATACAATTGCTGTTAATCAATTAAGGAATTACTAATAATTTTAAAAAGTACTGTATAAATTTTAGGGATAGTTATTTAGGTTAACTTCTATATTCCTTTTTTCTTAAATAAATTTTCAACTATACACATAATTCAAGTGTGACAGAGGATAGATATTCACAGCTCTTCTACACGCAATAACCTAAATAACGATTAATGCAAAACTCTTAGTTCCTTTAAGTTGTTCCAAATTTTACGAATTTCCGGAGTAGATAAAAAGAGTGCGTTTTTAACAAGTACTTAATGATTTATTGATTATTAAAATAGATGCTTAAAGGTAATAAATTAATAAATTCTGTTCGAGTGTTTCAAATAGTGTATTGTTTGGCATTCAAATTCTATAAATATTTATATTTATTAAGTGAACGGATTAAGCGAACACTACTTTATGACAACTTTATTGAATTGTTAAACAAATTAGGTCAAATTGTGTTATGTAGGTTAAAATTTTATTTCTCAATCTATGCAGGACGGATTATTAAGTAAATTGGGAAAAGCTGAAAATGTCATATTTGAATAACGCTAACAGTGTTGAAGACATACATGACTATTTATGCTAAAAGATTTCATCAAATGAGTTATTCATTGTCACGCAATTTTCTGCTAATTCATTAATTTAATTTTTGGGGTATGACCCGTATCGACAAAGCTTTTAATAGGAATGTTCACAAAAAAAGTTAAAAACCGTTGAAATTTTGCGATAACGTCCAAAATAGTCTTAAAATTAAATTCATAAAATTTAAAGAACGTACAGTTACTTGTCATACAGAAAAACTTACCAAAAATATCGGCACTTATTCAAATACACACAGAACACTCTCACAACCTTTATTGTGAATACGGCGTGAAATACTTCGATTTTCATTTATAACGGGTGCTCAAGTAATAAACTAGTACAAAGTTTAGGTTAGAATTCGATGTATCAGACATTTCAACGCTTTTGCCAAAATGGCGTCTGTGGGGCAAACAAACCTTTGTTTTCATTCGAATGTGTGTAATCACTGTTGATTTTTTGTACTTTTAGTGGTTGTCTTAATTAAGTTGTTACAGAATTTGTGAAAGAGTATTTTAACTCAATTTATGTCTAAAAATTACAAATAACAGGGTTTCTAAAAAAAACTTAACACTGTCACGATTTTCTCTACTGCCACAGTTCACTACACAACCAAATGCTGGCATTATGGTACATTACAAATCAATTAATTGTATAAACTATATTAAAAATCCTATAATTCAATGATCAAATCCATCTAATCATACGTAAGTTTGCCCCACAGTAGCCATTTTTAAAGGTCTATCTGACAACATACCTAAACCATACTTTTGGTTTCAACAGCGAAGTTTCCAAGGCAATGGTTTCAAAGCCTTCCATTAAAACGTTGGCGACAACAGGAGCTAAAGATGATCCCAAATGGCAGCATCCGAAACTTGTTCGTAAAAGCTAGCAGGATTTGAAAATAACTTGACGAAATACACGTTTGTATTAGCGGTATCAATCCTACATCTTTACCATGTTAAAATAACATTTTTGCACTCCTTACCTATGAAATAATCAAGAGCGCAGCATAAACCAGACGCCGAAACTTTGTTATCCAGAACATGTTTTTTAAAAACTACCAAAAATTTGTTTTATTTGTTGTAAAATTTTGTAAAACAATGTAAATTTTAAATAAAAGTTTAACAATTAAGTCGGTTAACTGGGTGTCAGATGACTAATGTATACATTATGTGCATTGGCGTATAGCCGCAGCTTACTAATTAAATTTTGTGATTTACATATCACAATAATAGAGACTTGAAAAAGCAATTATAGAAAAAAATCGTGCAAAAATAGCATACGGAACTTGTGCGTAAACAGTATTCGGGAATTCGTGCCAATGCTAGTTCTCGTGCGCTAACGCGCACTCGGGTTTGTAAGCGGGCACTCTGTTCCCGAAAGAATCTGTTTCCGCACATGTTACGTAAATCGATAATTGCGAGAAATCTCTGTCGAAAACTTTGTAAACTATGGTAATATTAAAACTAACAAGGATAGCATCGTAATTTACATTCAAATAATCTAAACGTTGAAAGATGGTGAGAGTTTAAAATGTGAGAAGAAGTTTCTTAAGGATTTTTGATAGAAATTTGGCTAATTTGTAAGTAGGAGATTGAATTGTACTAACAATAAGCCAAAGAGGTACACCTTGTTTGTGATTTTGAGGAGGACCATAAAGACGAGAAGATTTGGAAGTAGAAGTGACAAGTCTTTGCTTGATATCGAGAGGTAGATTAAAAGATTTGATAATTTGAATAACTTTGCGTTCGATCCTAAACTAGGTCAGTGATAAACGCCTATAAGTATCTTTTGACCTATTAATTTTGATTCCTGTCGTTGTTGGGTAAAATATTTTGTGGTATTGTACTGCCATAACATGTAGGAATGCCTGAAGGATTTTTCGCATTCTATCTTGTTGAATATCGCTCAGATAATTTTCAGTAAACGTTGTTTTAAAATCTTCATTTAAATTGTTTTCTTTTCCATTGATACCATATTTTGGCATCTCGCTTCATCGCTGCCTCTGCCATGCGTAATTTATTTTTATATTTTGTGCCATTTCTAAATTGCGCTTCTAAACTCTCAATGAACGCCATGGGTGGCTCGTATGTTTGTCCATTAAATCTTCGCTTATCTTGACTTTCACATTTAAATATTTAATCCAAATGTGTAAGCAATTGTGAATTCTGGTTTTCTGTCATTATCTCCCTGTTTTTCTTGTTAATTTTACAAGTGACATTGGCTATCACTTGTATCATATCCGTAACTTCTTGTACAGTGTGTTCCATTTTCGTTGTAATTGCAGGGTATCTTCGTCGTTAGTGAAGATAGAAGCATTAAGCAACTTTGTCGACAGCACGCATTTTTACAACAGTGAATTTACACTCGAGTTCTCTCACTCCTAAAGAGTCCCAAAAGGACGAAACAATTGTCGAGTGATTCTCAGTGTTTGTTTGCCATTGTACAACCTCTTGGGAACTTACAGTAAGCGATTCGAGATTTTTATTTTTGCTAACACTTATGTTGACTATAATTATCGAAGGATCGACTTATGTAACTGCTTTCACATATCTGTCAACAAAGTTGTTTAATGCGAACCACTGCGTACGTGATCGCTAACACGAGTCGACACTAGATGTCGCAAAACTTATAGTTTGAAAGATAGAAGGTTACGGTTTTCAAACCCATTCCACTTTTTTGAGAATCAAAAGATGGTACCAATAAAATTTCCAAAGCCTTCTTGGGTTAAAAGATACAGGGTGAAATTGAAAATTTTAACTTTTCCTGCATCACTGTTATTCTTTAACATATCGAAAAAATATCAAATGTATTTTATAGAATTTTTTACGTAGAATCCAATCGTCTAGTTAGTTTATTTTTTATCTTACATAGTTTATGAGATATTAAGTAAAGAAATCTTTTTTAAATGGGACACCCGGTATATTATTTCAGAATGTGATTGTTTTATTTTAGCTACTCAAAAATATAGTATACTGGATATTTATTTGTAAAACATAAATTTGACAATTTGTAACTATAGTAGTAGTTGTCAATTATAAAATTAGCATTTCTATTTAACATTATAGGGTCATAGAAAAAATAGTGTATGTAATTTGCATGTAGGTGACTATTAAGACACTCGCAACGTGTATTAGAAAATTTGCCTTCGACTCATTTCCTAATTACGTTGCTTGTGTTTGTATCTTAATAGTAATGTATTACATGCTCATTGCATACTAGTATAGAGCTACTTTTGAAAACGAAAGAAGTATAAACATAATTCAACCTGCAAACATTGTTAAGTTTGTGTAATTTGCGACCGTGTACTCATACTTATTTCACAACGATTTTTGATTTCTGGGTACGTGTATAATCGAACCAGAAAGTTAATATAAATATTATTGACTTAAACTTGGGAAAATTACATGCTTTCCTACAATAGACCTCGTTACTGACTTTTTGTCCAATAGTTATAAAATAGATTAACGATAATTGTTTAAGAAACTTTAAGTGTAACTGTAAATTTAAGTATTTTACCGGAAAGCAATTTGTTGCTTCAAACTTGTTGCGTTACGAGATACAGTCTAAAAAATAACATTGTGACATAAATAAATTTATTTGTGTAATTTTCACATAGTCAAACCTCGTAAGTAAAAATGATGAATTTTTTAAAGTATAAGTACAACCAAAAAACCTTCTAGTGGTCATAATTAAACATTTAAATGTCTGCAATAGTGCAATGTTTGTTACACGCATTCTCGTGGTTTTCATTTTAAATTTTTATTTAGTGAAAGCTTTTCAGCACAAGGATTTACTTGTAAAACCGTTATCATCTGGTGGTTTCCATCATAAGTTATAACTATCATAAATATTTCATTTTTAAACAACGATAATTATACAACAAAAATGTATGTAGGTAGGTTTAGAACTTTAAAATATAACTACAAAAAAAATTTAATTGAAATTTGACTTTTCTGTTTAAAATATAAGTGGGATATTTGAGTCTAAGATGTATGAAGTAAATTCTTTCAGTTTTTATCCTCGACAAACAGGGCAATTACGTTCAACAATTAATCAACGTTTACTACAAGTAAAATTTTACCATTTTTGTCAATTCAATGAATCACGACAGGGAATGGGACGTTTGGACGACGCCGATACGCCATCGCCGTTTTGGCATTGCCATTTCGTCGTCATATCGTTTCGCTGCCAACCGGTTCGGCGTCAAAACCGTTTTGGTGTTGATTTAAAAATTTTTAAGAAAAATATTACTCATTTCTATATTAATAACCGATTAATAACAATAAGCTTTTTCAACGCTTTACTGAAAATGATTGTCTTTGATCGCGTAGAACTTTTTTAATTTGGAATTTAAAGGAAACGTCTCTATGTCAGTGTCACTTAAGTTTTTTGTTATTGAATTTGTTAATAAAAGTAGTAGAATAAGCTGCAAGCAAGAAAAATTTACGCCGTCCTTTATCAAAAAAAAATATATACAAAAGCTATAAGAAGCCGAGACTCCTCCAAAAACTGGGACTGGTGTCAGGTATGTTTTTTATTTCATTTCAACTGCTTTACAAACACGGTTATAAATTAATACGTTATCACATTGAAACTTAGAAATTCAGTCTGTCAGGTGGCAATTGAAATAACCGTGTTTGAAACTCGATAATGTTAACAAATCCCGAGCTATTGTATATGACAGATTCGGAGATAAGGGAGGGATTGATTATTCTAACCTATACATTTTAAGTAATAACGAGAACAATAATTGAAGTAGTAAGTACAAAATACTTTTACATTTGCTTAGTAAATAGGTAGAATAGTTACAATTTATGTATTTCCAGTTAATTGTGTATATTCAGATATTTACATATGTTTTTTATTTAATAATTCAGAGAATTAAACAGAACAAGAACGTCAATAATTTTTAGATCTTGCCAAGACTAATACATACAATGTACGTTTATAAATATACTAATACCCCTGACAGAGAGATTCAATTAATTGGAAAATTATACCAATTGGGAATTAGTTTCATACCAATTGAAAAAGAATAGACCTGACATACTCAATAACGCAATAATGACGTGTACATGCGTATAGAGTATGATTGAGGTTATGGTATGTTTACCTTTAGCACACCTTTACGTATGTACTGAACAAAGTTTCTGATGCTAAATGGAAAATATGGAAATGGGTTTATAAAATCGTGTTATTAAAGTAATCGTTACGATATTGTCATTAAAAGCTCATCGTTTAAATGTAAACATGAATTTAATAAAAAAAACTGATTACATAGGAAATTGTTGTTACAAACTCAACAGAAATAAACGTTTATTGGTTGTAAAAATTAAGACTTCCGATTCTATGTCAATTGGACGCGGTCAATTGGATGCTCGTCATTGACGAGATCAAATGGACGCGTTAAAATTGGACGCGTGCAACAATTCGACGTGTGACAATTGGACGCGTGCATCAATTTGACGCGTGACAATTGGACGATACAGACAATAGCACAATTGCAACAATAGGTTCCTATCTTATCACTGTTTCAAGCAATTAACGTGCTAAAAATTTTTTACTGCTTCGTAATTTTTTTAAAAAAGAAAATTGTAATAACTCTAACCTACCTACCAACACCGTTTACCCTCGATCATACCTACCAACCAACACTGTTTACCCAAATCACATGAAAACATGTAATTTGTTTAACAAAGAAAATAATAACTGTAACCTGCCTACCAACACCGTTCACCCCCGATCACACCTACCAACCAACACCGTTTACCCCAAATCACATGAAAACATGTAAGTTGTTTAAAAAAGAAAATTGTAACAACTGTAACCTACCTACCAACACCGTTTACCCTCGATCACACCTACCAACTAACACCGTTTACCCCTAATTAAATGAAAAACATGTAATTTTTGGATGACAAATTGATTACCTGACTTATAATAGTCTACCTTGAACTTTCGTTTATTTGTTTCAAGTTTATTCTGATAAAGCACTATAAAAAAAAAAAAAAAAAAAAAAAACCTGGACAATGGCGAAACGTTGGCAACCACACTATGGTTACCATTACGACCCAAAAGACATTTTTGTTTTGCTTATTGGTTGCTTTAAAAACTATGAAATTAAAGAAAATAGATCAATGTGGAAACATAAGAGTGTGGTAAGAGGAAATTTCTTTCGCTGAGTTGGCGAATTTAGAAATGATCTGGAAATGTTGTCTAGTTTCACAACCACTTTAGAATGGGAAAAGAACAATTTTAGTAGATTAGTGAAGGCGTTGACTTTTTTGACAAAAATAAAATAAATGTACTAAGTGTAGAATGTCAATACCGTTAAAAAGCGAATGGCAGTAGCACTTCCTGTAAGGCACAACTGACCATATCGGGTGGGAAAATTTAAATGCTCACCATTGGGATATGGTAAACGGTAAGAGATAGGAAGTTGCTTAAATTAAATAAAAGTTTACCTTTTCAGATTTGAGAAAAAAGACATGGCTAGTAAATATTGCAAAAAAACCGAAAACTGTAATTTTCTTTGTTTTTAAATATCTCTGCTACTATAAAAGTTATTGATTTGAAATTTACAGCACATTTATAAAAAATCACGATAAATTCAGCGGTGATCTTGTACATTTTTTAGCATTAGCAGTTTTTAAGTTATAACAGTCAACTTTCTTATTTCTTATGGACGCCATATTGAATTTTTATGGCAGTCGATAGTACAGATCAAATGCTAAACAACAATGTATCACACTTGATATTTTGTTTTTGATAAACATAAATAATCATCGTTTTAATTTTTTGAAAAGCTTGCTCAAAAAAACAATTATAAGTTGGTATCGTGCTTCATAGCAACCGTTGTTTACCTGACGCCATTTTGTAAAATAATAACTAGCAATAACAATAGAGAAGTTAAAATAATTATGTCTGTGTCAAATTTAAAAAAATATGGTCAGTTTTTTACGCATTGCGTGGTTTTTCAAAGTGTTTCAATAATTAAATAAACAACAATGGTAAGATACGGAGTTCAATAAAGAAGGGACATGTATAATCTCTACATTCAAAACTTTCGGAATTCGCAACTGGCATCTGTGGCGTATCAAGAAGCGTTCCCGGACGTCAGCAATCTGCTGCCTGTCAATTTGCAGGAATTTTAGCAACATTTGGTAGTGTGGCAAAAAAAAGATCAAGATATGTGCGCACTTCTGTTATAAACGACATTAATGTATTAGCACAAATTGAAATAAATCCAGAAACATCAAGTCGCAAAATTGCTGAAGAATGTGGATTGACAGACCGAGGAGTTCGCACAATAATCAAGAGAAATAAATTTCATGGGTACAAGTTTCAACAAGGTGCAAACACTGCACCCGAATGACTTCAATCAACGATTACAATATTGCGAGTGGTTTTCTGATAAATAGCAGGAAGACCCATTTCTGTACAAAAAAAAATTGTATACGGACGAGTGTACGTTTAGTAATTGTGGATTATTTAATCAAAGGAATAAACATTATCATGCTACTAACAATCCAAGACTTTTTTAAGCTACAAGACCACAACGTCATTATTTCGTTAATGTGTAGTTTAGTGTTTTTGACGACAAAATCCTGAGACCATACTTTATTAATGAAAACCTAAACAACGAAATCTATTTAAATTTTCTCCAAAATGATTTCTATGACTTGCTTGAGGAATTACCAATAAATGTCCGTCAAAATTTGCAATATTTTCAACAAGACAGCTAGCGGCTCACAACGCCAATATTCTAAGAAATTACGTAGACTAAACATTTCCAAATGCATGGATTGGCACAAATGGGGCCATAAAATGGCTACCACGGTCTCCGTGTTTAAACACCTTCATTATTTGGTATGGGGTTGTTAAAACCAATTGTACAATGAACCGACTCAAACAGAAGACCAACTTAGGCAAAGAATTGTAAATGCATTTAAAGCAATTAATTCCGAGATGGTGTCCAGCGCAACATTTAATATGTTACAAAGAATACAATTGTGCACAGAGCAAAATGGTGCCCAGTTTGAACATTTAATGTAACAAGTACCTTTTTGTGTTGGATAAATATTGTTCCTATTTTAAAGTTATTTGTTGTTTTGGCATAACCACTTATTTTTGTTTTTATAAAAAATGTATGTAGTTTATTTACAGTGTCACCACACTGTACAGGTTGATACTGATCTTCTGGGGCACCATACATAACACTTACATCACAATACAATATTTAAAATGTACCATACGATTAAATAATAAATAATTACTTAGATTAAAAATTTAATTCCTTTTTCAACGTAGTTCTATTTGTCACAATGACTTATTTAAATTTTGAAATAATTTAAGCGACAAGGAAACAACGGTTGCTATGACGCACAATATCAACTTTCAATTGTTTTGCTGAGCAAGCTTTTCAAAAAAATTAAATCGTTGATTATTTATGTTTGTCAAAAACTAAATACCAAGTGTTATACATTGTTGTTTAGCATTTGATCTGTAGTATCAACTGCCATAAAAATACGATATGGCGTTCATAAGAAATAAGAAAGTTGAGTGTTATAACTTAAAAACTGCTAATATTAACAAATGTTTAAGATCAGCACTGCATTTATCGTGATTTTTTATAACTGTGCTGTAAATTTGAAATCAATAACTTTTATAGTAGCAGAGATATTTAAAAACAAAGAAATTACAATTTTCGGTTTTTTTACAATATCTAGTAAGTCATGTCTTTTTTCTCAAATCTGAACTCGGTAATGAAATATCCCCAAAATTACGCAACTTTTAACTAATTTAAGCGAATTCCTATCTCTTAAAGTTTACAATATCCTACTGGTGAGCATTTAAATTTTCCCCACCTGTTTATATGTCAAAATTTCTTTTTTTTTTCGTAACACAGTGGCCCCACAATTCAATTAATTCGAATTTAACTTTTGTCTTATCACATTTAGCTAAGTTTCTTAACTTTTTTCGGCATTTTAAATATTACTGTGTAAAACCAAATCAAAACTAAACCAATAAACAACTTGTAACAATTGATGCTATTAGCAACGGTTTTAGGTAGCGTAGCCACAGCAGTTTTCCCTGTACGATTGTATCCTCAGACTGAATATAAGTACCTATAGACAAGTAACGTGCACTTTTGTTTTGAAGTCGTCATGATAGAAAGAGAGGTGCAAGGACGGAGCTATCACTATCACGTGACGCGTGGAAAAATAACAAAAACTACTTCAATTCAGCATATTATGAAAAGGTTAAATTTATGCTACAACCTGTCACTGTTAACCTAAAATACATGTCAACTGTCACTGTTAACCTATAACATACATGACACATCTTGTATAAGGCATTTCAATGCGCTGTCAGATAGCTGTCAAAGACCTTAAAATGGCTACTGTAGGGCAAACTTACGTAAAATTAGATGGATTTTATTATTGAGTTATAGGATTTTAATATATGAAAAATGGGAATTCTCCTGATAATTTGATATTAGATCGCAATCCTTCTATAGAGACAAATAAAACTCTTCAACTTCGCGAAGCAACTAGAAGTTGAAAGAGTTTTATTTTCCTGTCTCCTATAGAAGGATTGCGATCTACGATTTTAATATAGTTTATACGTTTAATTGATTTGTAATGTACCATAATACCAGTATTTGGTTG
This sequence comes from Abscondita cerata, assembly GCA_030710515.1. NCBI lineage: Eukaryota > Metazoa > Arthropoda > Insecta > Coleoptera > Lampyridae > Abscondita > Abscondita cerata. The sequence continues at coordinate 136,499 of JALBCR010000408.1, forward strand.
TGTAGTGAACTGTGGCACTAGAGGAAATCGTAACAGTGTTAAGTTTTTTAGAATCTCTGTTATTTGTAATTTTAAACATAAATTGAGTTAAAATACTCTTTCACAGATTCTATAACTAACTTAAATAAAACGACCACTAAAAGTACAAAAAATCAACATAAATTACACACATTCGAATCAAAACAAAGATTTATTTGCCCTACAGACGCCATTTTGACAAAAGCGTTGAAATGTCTTATACGGTATCCGCCAAAATAAACAGTACCGAAACAGAAAGTGCTGTGCAGTTGTTTATGTAATATGGATTTGTCATATTTGACTTAATTGTCATTAGTTGATATATTAATAGTACGCTGCAGTTAAATTTGATTTAAAAATGGTTCCAACAACGGAAGAAAAAGGTTTTTTGGTAGAGCATTATTTTCGTTCATATTTATTTTTATTTTCGGTACTGTTTATTTTGGCGGATACTGTATTTTCCACTTTCACTTACAAATTTCCACTCGTCACGTGATATTTTAGTGTCGTCCTTCAGTGCTGTTTTTCTATTATTCGGGCTTCATTTTTCAGTATAAAGCGAATATAGCGATAGGTACTTACTTACATTTAGTCTGAAATTGTATGCGAGAAGCATCGATAATGTTATATCGGGATTTTTAATCCTGTGCCTAACTATTACTCAATCAGACATCAGACAACCGCTAATGTCTGTTTTCGTGAACCTCAGATTATGTTGTGAGCATTGCAATTGCTACCATAATAAAATGATTATCCAGTTATGTAGTAACGTTTTTCAAGTTATCAAACGTCTAGTATTAATTGGGTAAGAGATTTTAGATAACAATAAATTTATAGGAACCTCAACTATTTGCAAGCGGTTTTTTATTTGGTGATGATTATACAGTGACCGGGTAAGAGTCTCCATCAAATGGGAAAAATTTTTGTAATTGAGATAATCGAAAATTTCTTATGGCAAATGAATTCAGCATATCAAATGATAAAAAAACACTTTGACAAATGTCATGTGACCACTGTCATAGCGGCAAATTTAAAAAATATCTCTTAAATAGGTAAAAAGTGAGGTTAGACGACAAGATATTGAAAAATGCCTAAGAGAAAAGTTGTTCAGAATTAGATTATACGTTTATGAAGAAAAGAAAGAAAATAACGATTTTTCAAAAATATTAGTTTTCCGTCATTTGTTCCGGAAATATTGAGAAAACAAAATTTTTTGCGTTTGATTTGCATAAAACACAATAAAACCAACAAATAAACTTCACAATCGAGTAATTTTGAGTTATTAGTCTACAAATGGACGGTAAAGAACCAAAAACATTGTTTTTTAGGACGGACTTTGTTGCAAACTCTTTGGCGATTATTGTATACGACATCGGGTTTCAAGAACAAATCAACGCTTCCATGAACCGCTTTAATATTCTGATTTGATTGTAGGTATGTGTCTTGTTTAGCAAGACAAATAATTTTATATACATCCTCGATAGTTCCATTGTACAATTGTGTAAATCATTAATATAAATAAATTATTTTAATGTGTATATGTGCTTTCGTGTTTTCTACATGTACACCTGCGTCGTTGTTACAGCGTGTTGTGGTATGTCCAAAAGTTTGACATTTAAAACAACTAACAGGTTCGCAAATGTATAAAAGAACCGGTAGAGAATGGAAACGGTGAGTTTGTTGAAGGTAAGTAATAAACTAATTGTTTTTTAGAATACCGTTCCTCCGTGTTGTACGTATACCCACACTATTTCATCAATCGACCAATTTAAGAGGTTTTTACATGTCTTTGTTTTATTTACGCTTAACATATAGTTTGACGTTTACAATAAGTTCTCCTAGTTTCTTGATAGCTTCCAATCTGCTTGCTTGTCTCTCAAACTTTCCTTATCATCTTAGGCTCTCGTAAGTTCTCAAATATTTGCCGTTGGTAATTCTCTTAGGTTTCAATGGCTTTTTTCCAGTTTTGGAATGGCTGCTTGACTAGTTTACGAAGGGGTAGACTTCACTCCATTGTATGAGATGCCGAATACGCAATATTTGCATAACGCTAGTCAATAATATCTTTTTAACCATGAAAACTGAAACTTCAGGTTTCGTTGCTCGCTTACTGGGAATTTATAATTTTTCTGGGCACCACAAACTTTCCATCAACTGACAGCGTTTTCATCCTTAATTTCGCTATTCAGAATATTGCCAATATCATCAATTATATCAGCGAGATTCTCACTACTTTTGACTTTCTCTAAGGTAGATGTATCCGCAACCGTAGGACTCAAAGTGGCTGCACTGCTACTACTAGACTGCTGATTATCTCCGGATTGGATTTGGAATTTTTGAATTTTGGAGAAAAACTGAGTTAGTGGAGCAGTAGTAATATGTAACAATATCTTGTATGAAACGTCAGTTTTCGTTGTGACACAGTCCGCAGCGGCAGCATGTCATTAACTTGTAAATAAATGAAAAATGCAGAATTCTGATTCAGAAGATCCTGAGAACGATATCAAATAACACACTTCGAATACGCATTATTCACAACTACTACAGCCAGGTTGCCAATAGCGTATAACCACTTGATTTAAACTACACGTTGCACGTTGCTTCGATACACACGCCGCATTGAGCACCAAGCGTGAGTTACTGCTAAAAATTATTTTCGCTTTCACGTAAATCGACACGATTGCATTTACATGCGGAAAGACGATTAGGCAAGGAGAGGGTTTGCACCCCCAAAACCTCTCCCTGGATACGCCGCGCCGGTGTAATACTGTGCGCAGACTGTCCGCCGACTGTGCTTCGACTGTGCTGTGCTGTTTGTATTCACACATATAGGACTGGAGGACGACCGTATCGCATTTCATTCGTCTTCCTCTTCAAAACTTTAGTTCTAAAAATGAATCAGTACGTGGATGATGTGATTATTACATGCTAATATTTAAAAAAAATTTTATAACTTACTGTTGATTTCTTACAATACAATAGGATTGGGGAAAATTATATTTTTAAAAACAGTTAAATCCAAACATACTTTCGCTGGAGTTCATGAAATGGTTTATTCGAATTATACTTATAAAAATACTAGCATAAATAGCGGCTCAAAAGAATTGCCGTAATAAATAACATTCAAGTTCTTGGCGATTTCGAAAACTGTCAAAATAGCACAAGCGACCTATGGACGACCTGCGGTAATTCACACATATAGAACTATGCTGGGGCGATGTCGAACCGTGATCTTGATGAAGTGCTTTTGAAGCGACCGAATCTAAAAAGCGGTTTTCGTATAATTCTTATGAGAAGGACCGTTTGGAGATTGTTTGTAAAACGACACGGTCGGCACACAGTAGGCGCACTGTCCTATATGTGTGAATTTAGTTTTATTCGACTTGTACATCACTATTAAATCCGGAAGAGAGATTAGATAACAATTTAATATCAGATGTAGTAAATTTAGTACATATAAATAGTTTAATTGTGCCCGATGGTAAAACGTCTGGGCCCTTTAGAATGGAGGAGAAGAAATAACTTGTCAATTCGTGGTATAAGGCGACGTTTTGCAACTAATGTAGTTGCTTCTTCAGGCCTAAGCCAAAAACTGAGACAAGTTTTGTAGATATTTGTAATTGATCATCAACAATACCCAATCATTAAATAATTAAAACTACGTAAACCGGACACTTACAACATACAATAATAATAAATAATTGTTAACGTTTAAAATCAAATGGAACACCCTGTATATTTTTCTCCAGGTCGATGTAGAATTAAATTCTCTACAATTTGCTATACACGTTTGTCTACCAAAAATCCACTCTTAACCGAGAAACTCGAAAATTATCATCGAGAAATTAGGTAGGCGGTGAAATACGAACGTCAAAAGTTTATTATTGTCACAGTTCGCCTAACGCTGTCGTACGTCCACCTATATGACGACAAATATTATAATGCAAAATTTGAAGGCCTTTCCAATCCAACGTTAACATTGCATGCATTTTTGTTTGAAGTTTAAATATGGCTGTAAGTGACTTAAAATAATATTTCTGTAAAGTAGCAATTTTTTATCTTTGGTTCCCACAAAAAAAGGTGTTTTTGAATTTCTTTTGCTTTTATAATTGCCGAAATTCAAAGAATCGTCATTATTTTTATGCATGTACGTACTTCTACATCTAACGAATTAATTCTCTATTTGAAATCTGTTTGAACTCTTTGAACACTCAAATCGTAATTAACAAACTTTTCTTTTAGAAGACGTAAATTATAAAATATTAGGTACTTCTCTACTATGCTATGTTTTACTGCAAAATTTTTCATTGCGTAATGATACCTCTGCTAGCTTTTAATATTCTTATGTAAGAGAGTAAGTTGTGAAAGTTACAGATTTCTAAACCTCATAGAACGGCCGAAAAGTGTGCATCAAAAGAGTTTTAAAAAGTCAATTAATTTCATTTGTTAATAAACGACTTTTTCATTAAAAAATCCTACGGCCGTTCTGTGAGGTTTAAAAATCTGTAACTTTCCCAACTTACTCTTTTTATCACCACAAAAGCGTAAAAAAATTGGGAACCCACCAAGTGCCTTACAAAAAAAATCCCAGCCAGTGACATTTGAAACTTTCCAATTCTTTATAAACGAAACTATCGCACTTGGTGCACTCGGGTTTTGCACGCTTATTGTACCCACGAAAACTATACTTTCAGCCAATATCATCGTTCTACGACTTTTCATTATTCAATTATACGCATTTTAATTTTTTACGATATTTTACGGTTTTTTACGTATTTTACGTTACAAAAATTTTTAAATTTTTTTGGCTAGGTGGATACAATAGGTGAGATCCTAACGAACAACTTTCCTTTTTAACATTTTTTTATCAGATCTAACCTTAAAAATTGCGAAATGTTCCCATACAGTGTCGATGTCAACTTTTTGATATGTTATTCCTGACGAGTTCCACTTTTTGTTCCTTTTGATCTCTTTTGACTGGACTACTAATGTTATTTGTTGCTATTCAAATAAGAGAAATCCTAACATAACAACATCATTTACTTTTACTCCAGTTTCAGAATATACAGTCCTCGCAACAATCAATTCAATAAATCAAAATTGTGTGGTATCGATTGTTTAAATATAGAATTTATAAAGTTGTGTTGTCCATTTATATTACCTACATAACATATATTATTAACTGCTGTCCCATAAATGGCAAATTTCCAAAAAAATGGAGAAGTTCACTGATAGTTCCTATACCGAAAAAATAACCCTTCTGATTACAAAGATTTGAGACCAATAAGTATTCTTCTAGCATTGTCAAAAGTTCTTGAAAAAATAATAAATAAACAATTGTACACGTATTTTCTTGAACATAATATTGTACCAAATTTTAGTCTCTAGATGCGTTAGTGCTTTAACAAATATAATCAATGATATCTTATCCGTTATTGATAAAAATGAGTTTACCGTTTTAATACTCTTAGATTACTCTAACCATTTGATACTATCAACCATAAACTACTCTTTGCTATACTAGAATACCACAAGTCTTTGTGCTGTAAAACTATTACAAAACATTTTAAGCAATACGTCCCAACAAGTAACTATTAATGGAAATACATCAAATATGCTACAAATGATTAATAGGGTTCCGCAAGGCTCTGTCTTAGGCCCACTATTGTTTTCGGTGTACACGTCGGATTTAAAATATCATATGTACGCAGATAACACTCAAATATACTCCTCATTCTCCCTCTGCAATGTTCAATCTGCTGTTGCCTTAATCAATGAAGACTTTAATAGTCTAATAAAATGGTCTAATGACCACTGCCTTACTATTAATCCTACTAAACATCGGACTAAAGTAGTGTTAAGATAAATATAAACAATTTTGTTTTACCAATTACCGACTCTGCTAGAAATCTTGGTCTAAATATAGATACTCAATTAAGATTTCATAATCATGTTAATTCTTTAATATCAAAAGTCATTTGCCAGTCTAAAAATGTTGTTTGCTAATCGAGATATTTTGAACATAAAATTTACTTTATGCGAAAGCTTAATACTTTCTTATTTTACGTATTATGATGTTATTCATGACAAATGCATCAGTAGAGATGATTCATTACGAATTCAAAATGCTTGCTTGAGGTTCATATTTGGGATAAGAAAAATATAATAGGATTTCTTACAAGCTTATCAAAATTCCATGGATAAATATAAAATGTAGGCTCTATCTTCATAATATTTGTTTTTATCAGAAAATTTTACATTTTTGGTCTCCACTATATTTATATGATAAAATTTCTTTTGTACATATCGTTCACCATTTGATATTAAGACATAAAGGTTTAATATCTATATTGCAACAAAATACATGATTGGAAATTATTATTGACTCCATTTGTTTTAAAAAACACGCAAAAAATGCACTATTAAACGATAAAGCTATATAATATAAGGTAATTCTGGGAGAGATGCCCTCCTTAAGGAAAGAGTTGAAACTTGAAGTTAAACTTTTTTTAATTCTGAAAAATACATGTCATATTGAACATGAAGTAAACTAACGTAATCCTTGACAAAAACATAGTTGTAACTCCCAGATCAGTGAAAAAAAAATAAACTTGAAACTCTGATATGGCCATCTCACCCGAAATGTCCGGGTGAGTTGCCTCGCCAAAACGGGAGAGACGCCCTAGATTTAAAAAGTGTCATTCAAACTGATTTTCACCTTGTTTATTCTTTGTACCGCTTTTCCACATGTGAAACATGTATCCTCATGTGGCGTACAAGTTTCATGGAGCCATCCTCCGCAACGAATACACTGTATCCAATTGTCGTTGGTTTTCGTTTGATGATAGTTCTCTAGACATTCTACGCAATAATCATCTTTGTGTTGACTCTTACTTTGTTGAGGTTCGGATTCACATTTTAAGAGCGATTTCTTGGTGTCCTCTATGTTCATTGTTGACGGCTCTTGCTTTCTCATCTTCCTGGCCTTTTCTGCTAAACATTCTTCATCAGAAGATAAACTGTTTTTGTCGTTTTCATTGATGATTTGCTGAGTTTTGATCCGTTTCTTTGCCCGAGCTTAAATGTCCTTCCTTGAATGTATGGGTTCATTGCGCGTGAAAGCTTTAGTTAAAATTTTTGCAGATTGCTTCCTTTGTCGCTTCTGTTGTTTTTGAAGCACAGGTACTGGACTTATCACGGCCAGAAATTTGGAAGGAGTTTTTTTTTTAGGTTGTTGTTTTATTTGAAGATACTGCGGACCAGCCAGAGGTGACTGCCTATGCCGGAGATCATTCTCAGCAATTGGCGCAATTTCTTCCGCTGCTGCAGATGGTAAGGCCGGGCTTACATTGGCAATGGCGTAGAAATGGTCGGGAATTACTGCTGGATCCAACGGAAATATTCCTGTCGCTCTAAATCCGGATAAAGCAATTTTGATTAAAGCTGCTTTGCCCCAGGCATTCCCAATCAGCTCCCCCGCTTGAAGGCAACAAATTTTTCGCCCCGGATGGTGTATCATCCACTGCCTCCTGCTTCAGTGACTTGAAAAATGATCTGTCGAGGGGCTAGAGCGCTTGGGTAGTGTGACTTGGTAGGCAAATCAAAATAACATAATTTTCTTCGGCATACTCCAGCATTTCGAAACAGTTCCGTTGGGATGTATGTCCATCCAGAATCAAAATTGTCTTGCCTGGTGGTTTTTTTGGGATGAAATGTTCTTTCAGTCACTTGAAGAACAGATCGGACGTAATGAATGATGATTTTGCGTTCATGTAAACTTTCGCACCTGCAGGTAGCCCGTCACCAAACTCTTTTTTCTCCCGTACTCCTTTGAAAATTATGACGGGTGGAAGAAATCAACCTTCAGCGCTACAGCACGCTATTATGGACACATTTTCGCCTCTCTCGGAAGATATTATCGTATGGACATCTTTGGCTCCTTTGGTTGTAATTACAGGACCAGCTTCATTATTCAACTGAAACCCCGTTTCGTCCATGTTGAAAATGTTTTCGGGGTGTTCAAAAGTTGAACTCAGTATAAACGTCAGAGAACAAATTAAAAAGGCATTAGCTTCTTCTCTGTTCATTCCTCGTCCGTGCGAGTGATATTCCTGAGATTGTTTGATGCTCAATTCCTTATTTCTCCTCAAGAAAGATGACAGCCAGTCGTAGCTTGCCATGCGGGTTTCACGATTGAAGAGGTGCTGAATTCCCAACATTGCAGCAAACTGAAACGCTAACGATCTTAGTGTTTCTCTATTAATCGCAAATCCGGCCTTTCCCATTTTTTGGATGTGTTTAACGAACTTCTTTTCATTTTCTACTCCCAATAAAGCTTGTGGACCCAAAGGTAACTCTGCAATAATCACCGTACTTCTTCTGCGCCGCAATGTTCGAGAAGGTATCCTATAAACGAGCGAAGCTTCATTGACTCTAATTTCTCCTTGATTCAATCTTCTAAGAGCAACTTCCAAATTTTCCTGCGTCCATTGGCGCCTTGGGGTAGCAGTAATCTTCCGAGTGTACTTTGTAGGCATTGTATTTTCTGTAAAAATAACACATTTTGTTACGATTATATTGAAGTACGGGTTAGACGCCCCAGAGCATCTTTACTTTTGTAAAGGTATAGATGCCCCACCCGTAAGCTTGAAATTGCCAAACAGAAATCAGAATCTCTCAACATAACCTCAAAAAAACTATTTTGGCTGCATTACTATTTTTATTATAATTTTTTTTTTTTTTAAAAATAAATACTATTTTTTTTTTTTTTTTTTTTTTTTTTTTTTTTTTTTTTTTTTTTTTTTTTTTTTTTTTTTTTTTTTTTAAATTTTTTTTTTTTTTTTATTTTTTTTTATTTACTTTTTTTTTTTTTTTTATTTTTTTTTTTTTTTTTTTTTTTTTTTTTTTTTTTTTTTTTTTTTTTTTTTTTTTTTTTTTTTTTTTTTTTTTTTTTTTTTTTTTTTTTTTTTTTTTTTTTTTTTTTTTTTTTTTTTTTTTTTTTTTTTTGAAACAAGTTTATAAAATAGTTAACAAGCTCAAGAATACGTTTTTTGTACTTAGAGGTTGATATGGAAGAGCAAAAACTTTTTAAGGACTGAATATTAACCTATTGTCATAATTGTCAATAAATGCTATTATTATTATTATTATTATTATTAATAGGTAAAATCAGCATTAATTTTAGCTGGTAGTTTAGAGTGTTGAAAGTGTTAGTATAGGGTTAGCAGTTTCACACAGTTCATCATTTATTTTCGTTTTGATACGCGGCTTTTAAGCTCTTCTGCAATTTCTTCCAAAGTGCAGTTCAATAAACCTCTACAATTTATGACGCCTCTTGATGTGTTGAGAGTTTTATGTGCACTTACTTCAACTTTACATCCGCCAATTCTAGTTGTGCTTAGCAACTTGTTTGATTGTGCGCCAGATACTGTTTTGATATTCAACCCTTCTCTAATTTCTGTAATATTTTTTTAATCTCCCACTAAACTAAATAGCGCTTTTTGTATATCAAAGGGACTATTTTTCAAAAAGTCCCCTTCCTTTTTTTTCGCGATCAAGAACCGGGGAGATCCCACCTTTTTTTTTATTTGTAATAATTCGTGGGTTTTTACGTGGACTCACACTCACGTCTATTGTCTGACTGAGGTTATCAACATTGAGCTGGCGTCCCGCATCAGAGATAGCCCTTCTCTCTGATGCATCCGAGGCTTTAAAACCTTGAATGGTTTTGTTCATATATGCATTTTTAAGCTAGTACCAGCTTACAGGGTGGAAAACAGTCCAGTTTGATAGAGCACTGCCGTACCTCTAACTCAAAAACGATAATATCAAGCTAAGGGGATTTAATACGACAATGGTCCCCTGGCCTACTGAAGAGCTTGGCCGAGTTCGCTAAGATTATTATTACTATTATTATTATTTTTCCCATTAAAGTGCATCAACAGCTAGGATTATTAGCACTTTATACATAATCCTAGTTTGTTCTCGTCTATATTGGCCAAAACAGCAACTAAATCTCGTTTAGGAGATCGCACTCCTCTAACAATTGAATTAGGCGTTTAGCGCCGAGCGCTTCATATTTTAAATCTAAATTTTCAATACCGGACTTCCTTCTAATTTCTTGGGTCTCTGGACATTTCACTAAAATATGACGGACTGTAGATTACCCTGGCATCTGTCACAAGTTGGAGGCGCAACACCTTTTACGAAATATGATGAAGTGAGTTTGGTGGGTCCTACTCTAAACCTCGTAATTATCACCTGATCCCTACGCGTTAAAAGATTCGTTTTACAGCCATTTACCGAATCAGTAATCGTTCTCAGATGTCCGCCATTTTGTGTCCATTCCTTTTTCCACTTTTCGAGGATTTTCCTTCTGATATTAGTGACTTGTAAGCATTTTTTTTTTGAGGACTGTCTTGAAAACCGTGTAGAGATAGGGAGTGTATCTCGCGCGGGTGGACGAGTCGATGTTCCGTATGAGCATCGATCTCACAGGGTTGCTATTACACCACATCCTAATTTTAGCAATGAAAGGTAACGCCAACGTAGATCGCCGTTTCATCAGAGATGGTATGCCTGACTCTACGTACAAACTAGATCTCAGCGTTGTGTAAAACGCTTCAATAGCGTACCTAATACCGGCATTGTGGACAGCATTCAGAGAGCTTAGAGTCGACCGTACCGCCATACACGTTTGAGCCGTAATCTAACCTCGATAGTACCAAGGATTTATACAGGGTAAGTAATTGATCCCTGTGAGTGCCCCATTTAGTGTGCGAGATGCACTTGATGAGGTTTAGCGCTCTAAGGGCTTTGGCTTTGACGTTCTCAACGTGATTTATTCACAACAGACGGTCGTCCCAAGTTAATCCCAGGTAAGTAATCTCAGGTACGCATTGAAGCGTTTCGCCATTCATTGCAGATGCAAGGTCGATAGTGAAGGGTACGCAGGTTATTATTATTATTATTATTATTATTATTATTATTATCAATGCCAATAAAAAGTTGATGAAATAGTACATTAATGCAATAGAAACTACGGCTATAACTTCTTTGATTCACAGCCTTAGGAAATAACGATGATTAAAGGAAAACAATTTTTAAAAATTGTTCTTCTAATGTTTATAACAATAAATTATATAAATAGTCGTTTGAATATATCTTTTGTTTTAATATAATGTTCCGAACAGTTTACTCAAGTTTGTTATCCAATTTATCTCGTAACATTGATCAATAGCCTTTACCTTGCGCCTCGTAATTTTTTAACAATGTAAGTCGACAAATAGATAAACAGCAAATGGTTATATTAGTCAGACACCATTAGCATTTATGTTATGTGTGATATTTTAGCAGTTTTGCAGTAATTTTTAAAATCAGTGTCATATCGCTTAGTATATACATGCTTACATGAAATCAATACGATTAATTTTATGTCTTTATAATACTACACGTACAAATTCATATAATTTCATTGTCAAGGAATCATAAAGTATTTATTTCGCTAATTTTCGCCTACACCATACGGTAATTACGGTTCACTAACTTCTTAATACCTACGCTATTACAATGTTTCACAAAACTACATAGTTAATTTATAAAATTAAGACCACAAATATTACGCATAATTCCAGGACCAGGTTTAACCTTTAGGATTTCAATGCTTATGTAACATTTAGTAGGTGTATAACATGAATAATTTTAATTGATCAGTATCCCATGTATTATATATAACCCACATTCCACCAAGTTAAATTTATTTGTAATACTTCTTTATTTTATTACAAAACTTGTGTCTTGTTATATACAAATAAAATAAAAATAAGATACAGATTATTGAAATATATTTACCTACTTTTATCTTCAACTTACTCTAATAATTTCAATAATATTTATTAATAAAAAGTTAGTTTTGATAGGTAACTATTTGTACAGTGTCTTGTAAGTAGCTACAGATATATTTTCTTTGTCATCAAGTTTGTATATTTAGGGTAAGTGAAAATATGCACATGAATGTCGTACAATTAATTCGGTAATTATTCGCTTCTATCGCAATGAGGAAATTGCATATAAGTAGTAATTACCTGGAAACTGTTGATGACATAGTTAAATAACATGTTTGTGATAGTTCAACTTAAAATGTATCTCTCTTAAAAAACAAAATTAACGATTAAAATTTTAAAAAATACTGATAAAACCAAGGTGGGTTAGAAAACTTGGTCAGTTCGAAACTGTATTCATAGAGATGTATAGAGTGTGACTAAACTAAATTACCTACTAGTGAGCTACTAAAATTCAGTCACAGTTAAACGTAAGTTCAGCAAGTGATTAAGCCTTATTAACTTCAATTTTGGTGTATTGACGTATTTTCCGTTAGAGACTTGGGCATGTGGTTTAAAAATAGAAACTTCTAAATTAAGTATTGGTATATACTGTACCCAAGATATGAATGAACAGCATAGGGATCTTGAAAACGATAGAAGATACAAGGTTGCTCAAATTTCAAAAAAGTTGGGCAATTTAGAGTATATTTACATGGTGTTTGAAAAAGTTTAATAATATTTTTCGTTTTCGAGATTTTACAAAAAAATCGATTTTTTCGTTTTTATTCTTCGTATTTTTTGCACTTATTTTTAAAATAAAATATAAAAAATCTAAAAACACTTTTTTATTTACATTTTAAAGCTTTAGAAAATGGTGTTTTTAAATTTTTAATACAAAATTTCTTCGCGGAGAAACCATCGCCAACTTCATTTTTTATATGGCAGCATACAGAAAACACGTTGTATTTGGTAGTGTTTTTATTACAAATTCTACAATGTATCCCACGTAATTGTTTAGAACCTAATTTTGTAAGAAATAGTTTAAATTGTCCAACTTTTGCAATTTTTACCGTTATCAAGATCTGCATGCTGTATATTCTTATCTTGTACACAGTGTATTAATAAATCGAATAACTAGATTAATCATTTAATACGAGGTAGTAGGTAATATATTATATTTAAAAAGCTTATTAAGAACGGCTAGATCCATCTGGAATAAGAATATTATTATTTTCGAACTATTGAACCGTGGTTCATTGGAACTTCCTTCTCTTCTTTCAGATGGCAAATATCCTTAGTGGAGTGGTCGTAGAACTCGTTTTAAGTCTTTGAGTGATGTTTCTTCTGGTTTTGCTAAAAATTTATAATCCTGGTAGTAAAACTTGACTGCTCATATGCAGATGATTGGCTATTATTGTAACTCATGGCTGACTGATCTTCTGTGTTAGGTTTAGTCTTAGTATCTCTAAGCGCTGGATGGCAAACTTTGTCAATATCGGTACTCTTCTTTTCTGTTGAAATTTTACCGGTTTTGAAAATCTCTATGGCTTCCACGTTTAACCAAACATATAATTAGGTTGTTGTCGAGAGCACTTCCGTTTTGTCGAATCGAATAAGCAGTTTTCTAGAAGAAGGACATTGTTGTAGACGACAATTTCTTCTGTGCTTTTTTAAACAGGTGTCAGGGTTCGCTTAGTTGTTCACTGAACAGACAAGCATTCACTATAGAACTCTTTTATTGCCTATTTTTGCAAATTTAAAGTTCATATGTAACAAATCGAGTATTACGTTTGGTTACTTTAACATATTAGACATAATTTTTGAAAACAAAATTTAAATCTAATCACTACTGCGCATACACATACCTAGACTGGCTTTATATTGTAGTCCAAAATTGTATTAGTTAGTTCATCTCTAGTAAAGAACTATGAACAGTTAACCTTAGCAACAACTTAAACAGCGACTAAGTAACTACGATTTAGTTTGTTGTTAGTTGGTCGACTATGAATACCGCTGTATGTGCTTGGTCGAGATTGATTGACGTCACAAGACGGTAAACATTCACGCGCGAAACAGATGCATCATGAAAATTTATTATAAACTGCAACCACTTAACGTCCTTTTAAGTATTTAGTATTTTGTGGTTTTACGAAAATTTTCAGTTCCGTTTCTTGAATTGTAGTCGTGTGTAAACTATTGACATAATACTTGCATCTTGCAAGATTGTGCAGGTATTCTAAAGATAAAAGTTTATTTTAAGTCAATACAGTTAGTATTATGGGTAAGACAGATATTTCGTTCAGTATGGATCGAGCAGTTTGTCTCACAGATAACAGAAGTTGGTGTTCTAAAGACTTTATTTGGTATCAGCATTTTATAATCAATGGTATCAGCGAAGTAAACTGTAACCCAGAATTGGACGGTATGATAAATTTTAACTTCTTGATCGTAAACAATTACTATTTAATGCAGATTTTTAGAAGATGTCCGATTAAGATTTTTAATTTTATTAATAATAAAAACGAAAAGGTTTGTGCTTTAAATTATTTAATAAATTCTATTTATTTTTTGATTTTTTATTTCAGATTTACAAGTCAACACAACAAGATTGTTATTTTCAAAACCATTCAAGAACAATTGTAAAAAGTGTTGTAATTTCAAATACATTTTTTATTAAAGTTGATGGTCGTTTTAAGTTTTAATTGAATTGTAGTAAAAAGGACTGATTTGTTTGTGAATATACAGAAGTGAAAGCTAATAGCAGGTATTCCATGCAAAGTGCTTGCCTTATAGCAACTGTTCAAAATGCTGTCCATTTACTTCTAAACAGTGCCCCAATGAATCATAGAAGTTTGTTGCACATTTGAAATCATATTTGCTGATATATTGAAGCAATCTTCCACAATTTTATTTTTTCAAGACTCAATTGTGTCGTGGGGTGGGTCTATCGATGTAAACATTCAAAGATATGTAAGGCCGTAAAAAAGAAATCATTGAGGGACAAATTTGGAGTTTTTGTTGGCTAAGTAACTTCCCCAATTCTACTCCTAGGGAGTGCTTCATTTAAAAAATTGATACTACACAACTAGGTACATCTTATTTATCTACTTGATCTAATGCGAGTAAAATTTGCTGTACCAATAAATTTTTATACTTATCCCTTCAATAAAAAATGGGGTTATTATAGTATTAGAGAATATTTCAGCCCAAACATTCACTTTTTGGAGATATTGTGTGTGGGCTGGTACAAATAAATGAGGGTTGTGAGTGCTCCAATAACGAAAGTTTTGTAGTTTCGTGGTCCATTGAGATTGAACGAACATTCATCAGTGAAGGAAATATTCTAAACAACATTCATGCCATTATTACATATCTCCATTAATGTTTCACAAAATTTTTACCTTTTGTCAGTATAAGTTCTGAATGATTGCTGGTGATGTAGGTAATTATTTGACCTATATTTATGCTTTTTGAAATTTTATGACCTATTTACTTATTTAGACCACAGTCTATACTTAGTGTTAGATACTAATATTAGGGTTGAGTTGCACAGTAGCGAACACATCGATTTATTGATCGTCCATTGTCCAAGTTCTGGTTTTGTTGAACCTGTTTCGAATGCTTACGTACACTGCCAGTTTCTTCAAATAGTTGCACTACTCATCACTATACTGCTATTTGAAATTGGCCAATCCGGAAAAAGTGCAGCACACAAAGCAGAAGTGTTTCTATAGCTTTCACTACTGTATACCCACTTAAACACATTTGAACTTTCTCGGGGATTGTATACACATTCATTTTCAAAAAATCAAATCAGAGAATATTACAATACGGAACACGCAAAAACAATTATTTGTAACGTATGCATCTAAACGAAAATTTTATAGCCTTAGTGATTGAATTCAATTTTTTGTCTATAGTAAAATTCTTATTGTGCGTCTTGCCAAAAACACACGGTATATCAAATATCAACAACAGGAATACCGTATGTAGCGTATTGGTAAATTAGCGAATTGGCTTACTTCTAGTGGCGATAGCTGTAATTGAGTATCTCGTGTAATTCTAACCTGAAATTTTATACAAAATTCCTCAGATTAAATACGGGGTGTCCCACCGGGAATGCCATCGATAGGTTATAGATAAACTTGTACATAGAGAAAAATTTGAAAATTTGGTAGTATACTAACATCGACGGGGGGGCAGTTCCGTTAAAAATATTTTAAAAAGGTTACACTTCCGGTTATATCGGAAGTAGGTGTCAAGTTGCTTATTTTAAATGGAACACCCTATATATTATTCCATTTTTGATTTTGCACAAAATTGTAGACACATTTTGTGTATAATGTTCTATACCTAAGTCTAACTGTTTTGGACTTATTTTAAATTGTATGTCAAAAATGACGTTTTCGGCCTTAAACAAAATTATTAAAAAATTTTCCTATATTAATGCCTTTATTATTTAATTGGAATAGGTTTCTTTGTAGTAGGGGACCTATTTTAGTGGGCTATGTCCGATATTTTGATAATAAATTAATACAGGCCGACCAAACAAAAGGATTAAAATTAAATTCAAAAAACACGTCAAAAGCCATTTTTTTAAATGCAAGCACTATGTTTTTATAATTTTATCTTATTTAGCATCAAAAATAAGGTTGACTTTTGTACAAACACGGTCTATGAAAATGATCAGTTTGGGGTCGCAATCCGCCAAAGCAGTTACAGTCTAAACACAAACATTGTAGTTTTTACGATCCTCTATTGTATTCCCAGGTAAGCTTCTTAACAATTACAACGGCTTATTTAAACTGTTTACTTCAGTAAATTTTTTAAAGATTGTCAAAATAAGCATTTAAATTAGTGGAATTGAAAAGGTAAATGATACATTAATTACGAAATATTTAATTTAATAGGTACGCAATGCACATAATCAAGAATTAATTCTATATTTTGAAATATTTAGGTGAAAATGGTTACAACATTTACATTAAATTATTTTCCAGTTAGTTTCTTCAAAGGAACTATTGGATAATAAATTTTTAAATTAAAAAATTGGATGAAATGCGCAAATTCTATGTTAGATTTATTTGATAAAGTAAACTTAAAATTTGCTAAATTCATCCAATTTTTTGATCAAAACATTTTTTCAAATAGTTGCTTCGAAGCAATCGGCTGGAAAATAATTTAATGTAAATGTTGTAACCATTTTTACCTAAAAATTTCAACATATAATTTTTTCCAACATAATTTTATACTACGAACTAAAAAAATAATACAATAGGAATATGTAAAATTTTGTCTCATTTGTTTAATATTTAGTATAGTATCCATTAGAATTGATACATTCTTCTAAACGCCTTCTCATACTGTTTACAAGATTGTCACAAATTTGGGAATTTCTGAATGATTCCCACGATGCCGTCACATGATCGGTTAGTTCTTGTAAGCTTCTCTCTCTTACGCCATTGAAGCCAACGTCGTTCCAACTTTTCACCATGGCAGCCCACAGATTTTCTATCGGATTTAGGTCGGGCGATTTAGCTGGCCATGGTAGCAATTGTATTTCAGGGTGTTCGTTAAACCATTCATCCACAATTCGAGCGGTGTGGATACTACAATTATCCTGTACCAAAACAATATTTTCCATTTCTGCTTCCGGAAATATTGCTCTTACGGACGGTAATAACACATCCTCTAATACGCGTATGTATTCTATTGAATTAAATCTAGGTGGAACAATTCGAGTAATTTCCTGGACCATTTTTACTCATCCAACCCCAAAACCCTGCATTAATTCGACCACTCGTTTTGTTAGGAAGGACGTTTTCTACGTCATAGCGCGTTCCATTTGCTCGCCATAATTGCACGGGGGTTTCCTGTGATGTCGAAAATGATTTTTCGTCGGTAAATATAACATTTGACCAGTCTCTGTCAATATTTTGCTGGCAGAATGCTAATCGTGCAGCAGCATGGTCAGGAGTTAAAATAATTTTTCGGGCTGGTCGCCGATTATGCATGCCACCCTCATGTAGCCGACGTCTGATGGTTCTAACGCTACAGCCCAGTCCTAGATTTTCTTGTATTTGGACTGACGATACAAATCTTAGTTCATTCGCATTTTGACGAATGGCATCATCTTCGGCTTCAGTCGTTACACGAGCTCTTCCAGGACGAACAGTACGTAACTCTCCGAGTTCACTTCGAGCAATCCAACGTCTAACCGTATGTCTCTACGAGAATTTAATAAAATAATATATAAAGAGAATGTGTAAATACGTAATAATAAATAACTTATGACGTTGAATTTTCGATAACCAGCAGATCCCTACTAATTTTTCTAGTCGTGACAATCACTATACTTTTAACAATTTTATTAAATAAAATCGATTTCTAAATGAGTAATGTAATAAGTAAGAAATAAATAGCATCTTCATATACAGAGTGAATCAATCAAAGTGTGCGCACTTAGGGCAGATATTTTGCTTTTGATTTTAATACAAATGTCGATCACAAGGATATTCATTATAATTTTAACAAACTTTTTGGCACATAAAACTATTATTGCACTTAATTTTGATAATTGTGCAACCATACTATTCTTATCTTCCGAAGGCCACTTTTAAAGACTGCAAATATTACAAAATAAACCAATGAGGATCATATTACGGTGTAGTAAAGTGAAACCAGTATGGCAATGCTAAATGCATTACTGTGGCTAAATTATTTTAAAACGTTGATATTTATTTATAAGATAATTAATAACACATAACAGATTACTTGCAAAGATTTAAATAGTTTGATGCTACCTTTAATTAATACAACAAAAATATGGAATTTTTAAAACTTTGAACAGTAATACGTCTTTTAAAAATTACACCCCTTTGACGCATTTTCAAAAGAAAATATACTGCTGAAGCTTCTTAACTAACTTACAGAAAGATCAACATCTTCAGAAATTCTTCTTGTGGACCAACCAGCAACAGCTAGAGCAGCTATTCGGGATCGAATAATCAACGAAGAATCCGCTTGATTTGGTCTTCTTGGCATTTTCAATTTATAATAAAATTCGACACAGAACGCAGTAAATACTAAAATATCACAGTAACCTCTTGGCAGGTAAACCACTACTAAAGTGTAATTAACAGCAAAAAAATCGCGTTTTCTAAATTCAAGGATTTTTCATTACTTAAGCCCTCTTTGTTAGTCATTAACAAAAACGTCTATTGTCTACTAATTGAATCTATTATCTTAGTATTTTTCAATTTCCTGTACTTTCACCCCCACAGTATCGTATTATATTAAAATTGTCTCATGTTTAGATGTGAGGTAAATCTGCCAAGTGGATTTATTATTTGTGGTCATTTTTAGCAAAAATATATTTAAACTAAAATACGTTTAGCCCGTAAAGTAATTAGGTAATGACAAAACCCTTAACTAAAAGTTTTATTTAATTTTCGTAATCATTATTGAAATGATAATTAAATTAGATATCATTACAAGAAGTAATTATTTGATGTTATGAGCTAACATTGATATAAACAGTTTAAATACTTCAAAGGTTTGAGTCTTACTTGGAATATAAAAGATCACAAAACCTGCAAGAATGAATAAGGTGCAAGCATTGTGTTTAGACTGTAACTGCTATGGCGAATTGCGACCCAAAACTGATCATTTTCATAGACCGTGTTTGTACAAGGTTGTCTATTCAAAAAAATTTATGGTTTTCGAAATATTGGCAATTTAACATTTTTTTGTTGCACAAATGCTATTGATTTCTTTTAATATGAATGGTTATTCCTAGTTGGCCATGATGGCGTTAGAAAACAATCATCTGTCAAGGATATGTCAAACTGTGTGTATCAAACTAAGAAATGCTAACAGTTAACTGTACCGACTGCGAGTGTTAAAGTACATATCGTTATCAAAGCGATAACTTATTATGCTTGAAACACACGTGTGTCGATAAAGCCAAGTAATTACTTGTACAGTATTACACACGCAACGAAAGAACACCTGGCTTTATCGACACACGTGTTTCAAGCATTTAAAGTTATCGCTTTGGTAACGATATGCACTTTAACACTCACAGTCGGTACAGTTAACTGTAACACATGTTCTTAATATAACTTTATCACATTGTCCATAAATAATAAATAAATTTAAGTAATCTTCGTTTGTATAATTTAAGCGTCCCGGCATGATTATTGAAACTTTTTAACAGTTTGACATATCCTTGACAGATGATTGTTTTCTAACGTTATCATGGCCAACTAGGAATAACCATTCATATTAAAAGAAATACAATAGCATTTGTGCAACAAAACAAAGTTAAATTGCCAATATTTCAAAAACCATGAATTTTTGAATAGACAACCTTGTACAAAATCAACCTTATTTTTGATGCTAAATAAAAAATAAAGTTATAAAAACATGGTGCTTGCATTTAAAAAAATGACTTTTGACGTGTTTTTGAATTTAATTTTAATCCTTTTTTTATCGCCCTGTATTAATTTATTATCAAAATATCGACATAGCCCACTAAAATAGGTCCCCTGCTACAAGGATACCTATTCCAATTAAATAATAAAGACATTAGTATAGGAAAATTTTATAATTTTGTTTAGGCCTGAAAACGTCATTTTTGACATAAAATTTAAAATAAGTCCAAAACAGTTAGACTTAGGTATAAAACATTATACACAAAATGTGTCTAGAATTTTGGGCAAAATTCAAAAAATAGAATAATATATAGGGTGTTCCATTTAAAATAAGCAAGTTGACAC
Source organism: Abscondita cerata (assembly GCA_030710515.1). Lineage (NCBI taxonomy): Eukaryota > Metazoa > Arthropoda > Insecta > Coleoptera > Lampyridae > Abscondita > Abscondita cerata. The sequence continues at coordinate 157,119 of JALBCR010000408.1, forward strand.
ATACTTCCGGTATAACCGGAAGTGTCACCATCTTGAAAATATTTTAGCGGAACTGCTAACCCGTCGAAGTTAGTATACTACCAAATTTTCAAATTTTTTCCATGTACAGTTTTTCTATAATCTATCGATGGCGTTCCCGGTGGGACACCCTGTATAACTAGCTAGACGAGTAACGCTATATTCGCTTAAAGGTACGATCTGTTTTGGGCGATTAGTCGAAGCGTTTAACAGTATATTACAGTACTAGTGAAGAAAGTACGAAATTCGCTCACGCATGGGCCAGTTTACACACGAGGCGCTAGCCGAGGGTGGAATGCTCATAAGTGAGCGAATTCGTTTCTTCACGAGTGCTGTATAGCGTTTTGTTTGATTCTGCGATTGAAACGTTATTAAAAACTATTAAATTTTATTAATAAAACTATTAATTTAATATAAATTTCAATAATTGTACTGTTAATTTTCTTGTTAATAAATAAATGTGTTATGTATATTATATCGTAATTTTTTTTCCTAGTTTTCCTAGTTTCAGCGAAAAAAAAACGGGCAACATTTTTCATGCAGCGAGTGGGCGTACGTAAATTTTACTTTCGCCCACTCGTTGTAAAAAGAAGGTTTCTAGATGCGTATCCATGTAAGAAACAACGTGTTTCAATCGCAGGATCAAACAAACATAGCGTTTAATCGCATCAATAGACTTAAAGGCATATCATAAATGATGATCCGGTTTAAGCGACAAGTCGGATCAAGTCGCTACGAGACGACGCGTTAACTTCGAAAATTGGTTGTCAGGCAAATTAAACGCCCACGTTTACTAATTGCGCTCCCCAAGGATTGCAACGGTACGACACACCCTTCATACCACGTCCAGGAATCTCAAGCGTTTAACGACTGTGCAGATCTCTTCAGTCATTATCATTTATAATTGTCATTTGAAATAAAATACTCGTTTCAAGATAGGTTTTATAGTTTAGTTATATTCTTTATGATAAAATAGAAAAAAACATTTCAATCGAGAGTGCAGAGTTAACCAAATCCTAATCCTAATTATCTAAGGCTGTTAATTGTTTCAGCTGCCAGGTCACTGAGCCTTGTTGACTGTTGAAAAATTCTGTAAACTGATTTCTATTTTAAAACGCTTCAACACTGGAATTTCTCCCTGAAGGCCTTAAACAAATCATGTTGTTCTTAGGCATCTCACAGTCAATATATTCTGTAGAACTTGGACTAGGGATTCTTATCATGTTGTGTAAGCAACATGCTACGGTTATAATCAGATCTACTGTAGAAGGTTGTACAGCAATTGGAGAATACATTATCCTGAATCTTTGATATAATAATCCAAATTTATTTTCTGAAGTTCTTCGTGCCCGACACAGACAGTAATTGAACACACGTTTTGTATATCACTGTTAGCCTGATCGAGAAGATGTTTTGAAAGTTTAAACGCCTCATCGCCAACAATAACAAAGGGTAATAGTTCATTTGAACCTGGTAGAGGTTTGTCCTTTGGCATATATTTATCATTATTGAAAAAATAAAACAGCGACGACTTATTGAAGATGCTACTGTCCCCTTCCTTTCCATATGCACCGACATCAATACACATAAATTTACATTCAGCGTCTACAATTGCCAGCAACACAATAAAAAAGAACGACTTGTAATTGAAAAATAAGCTTCCAGAATTCTGTGGACAAACAATACGGATGTGTTTTCCGTCAATAGCTCCACAGCAATTTGGGAAATTCCATTTGTTTTTGTACTGCACATCTTCTTTCGATGGTTGTTTTAAGAAAACAGGTACTAACTTGTCAAACAGCACTTTAAAAACATCTCGTACCAATACGCTAATGTAATTATGGGGAATTCTGTAATTAAATGCCATGGGAAGATAGGATCCTCCTGTAGCCAAGTACCTCAGCTTTTCCAAGGTTGTAATTGGTCTTTTAACGCATTTACTAAAATTATTTTTTTATGTCACTGGATACAAGATTTAATAATTTATTAAACTGACATTTAGTGAGCCTAAAGTATTCTTTTAATTTAGTTTGGTCGTCAATTAAATGTCTTATTATCAGGGTACTAAAACATCCTTCCTTTCTTCTTTGTATAAACATGTTATAGGCCCTTCTACGCTTTGACTTATGCATTAACGACAATTGCAAAATGTCATCGTCTTCTATTTCTTCCATTAGCAACTGTGTTGCAATCACAAGTTCACTATAAGCCATTTTCACAAAACTGAATTTAAAAATGCCAATTGTGACTAGTCGATCACAGATCTGAGACGACGGCGACGTAAACAGACCACTATGTGCGAGTAGATGCGATTAAACGTAAACGATTAAACGCCTCGACTAATCGCGCAAAACAGACCGAAGCTTTATACCGAAAAATAAAGCCGGAACGCAAAACAGAGAGCACTGAAGGACGCCACTAAAATATCACGTGACGAGTGGAAATTTGTAAGTAGAAGTGGAAGATATACAAGATGTGACATGTATTTCATAGGTTAACAGTGACAGTTGACATGTATTTTAGGTTAACATTGACAAATCGGAGCGTGAATTTAACCTTTTCATATGCTGAATTGAAGTAGTTTTTGTTATTTTTCCATGCGTCACGTGACCGTGATAGCTCCGTCCTTGCACCTCTCTTTCTATCATGACGACTTCAAAACAAAGACGCACGTTACTTGTCTCTAAGGTACTTATATTTAGGTGTCTGTTTAATTAATTCAATGGGTTCTATGGAAACACAGTTTTGAGTCAACAGTTGGAGTAGTGCGTCCCCAAGATGATTAAGGACAATATAAAATTATGGAGCGCCGACCTATCTGGATGTCAATACTGTTCTGTAATGTCAAGTGACGTAGTGCTCCCAAGATAGAGTATTCTAGAAATGTCATTTTGGGCGCCATCTATTTGGGATGTGAATACTGTTCGGTGATGTCAATGACGTTTTGCGCAAAATTGTGCTATTCTTGAGCAAACGGTTTCATTTTTTTGGGCAAACGTCATTGAAAGTATTCTTTGTGCCTTGCGCAAAATGTGCTACCCTGAGCATTTTTATGGATATCTATGCATATGAATCATTAGTTTGGAACTTACAAACTTTATATTTAGGTTTGATACGTAATTTTTCAAATTTTCAAATATTATAGCATTGTATTGTAGAAGACGGTAATGGATCTAATTTATGTAAATCACCTGCAACAACGGTGTTTATCGCAGATGTTCTTGATAGTTTTGAGGTATTGTAAATAGATAATTGTTTATTATTACTTTTGTAAATTATATTAGTCACATATATTTAAGTTGAAAATAAATGTTTTCGTTTCATTCACACAAAAAAATTTTTTTGGTTACTTGTTTTGACGAAGGCATTTTAATGCGCTGTCAGATAGCTGTCAAAGACTTTTAAAAATGGCTACTGTAGGGCAAGTTACGTATAATTAGATGTATTTTATCATTGAGTTATAGGATTTTTAATATATACTGACTTCCAGAAAAATTGCAACACCTAGAAGTTGTCGAACGATTTTAATGAAATTTCAGGAAACGTTTATTTTCATTAAACAATGATGATTAAAATTTGAATAAATATCTAGCCAGTAGTTTTTGTTTTTTTGCCTGTTGTTTCCATAGCACATAGTAACAATAAATTTGAAGTATTAGACCATTTAGTAACTGTCAAGTTTGCAAATTGTTGTTGTTTCTTCACAATTTCATTCTGAACTTGAAAACAATGCCGAGTACGTCAACATCAACATTTTGTCCAATTAAGTGATTTTGGAACGTGGCCGTATTATTGGTATGAGAAGGCCGGACTTTCGCTAAGAGAAATTGCTCGTCGTGTAAACCGAAATGTTTCATCGGTATTGATAGGTTGGTCCAAACGGTCCGAGGAAGGGGTGGATCTGGACGTCCTCGAAGGACTACAGATCGCGAAGAACGTCGCTTAAGAGTTTTGGCCACAAGAGATAGATTTTCAACAACTCGATCAACTGCAAATGATTGGATGAGGTACAGGATTTAGAATGTCAATGTCATCTGTTTATCGCCGGATAAGATGGGTTGCGTTCATATCGTCCATTTTTATGTCTTCCTCTTACACCACTTCACCGTCTACGCAGACTAGAGTGGAGCAACGAAAGGGTTAATTAGGCGCAAGAATGGCATCAAATTGTGTTTAGTGACGAGTCCCGATTTTGCTTGTGGGCCCACGATGGTCGTAGGAGGGTCAGACGAATGCGTGGAGAACGTAAAATCCAACATTTTTTGTGGAACGCAACACAGCCCTCACTCAAGGAGTTATGATATGGGGTGCAATATGTTATGGTAGCAGATCACCCTTGGTCTTTATTGACGGCAACCTTAACGCAGCTGGTTACATTGCTAATGTGCTACAACCAGTTGGCCTTCCATATCTTCAGGGGCTGCAAAATCCCATTTTCCAGCAGGATAATGCGCGCCCTCATACGGCAAGGGCTACAACACGGTTTTTGGAAGAATCTAACATTGCTGTCCTCCCATGGCCTGCTCGGTCGCCTGATTTGTCGCCAATTGAACATGTATGGGATAAGATTGGTAGGCGACTGGGTAATTTACCGCACTCTCCAGATAATTTACACGATCTTCAGCAACGGATTCAAAAGCTTGGGATGATATACCACAAGCAGCTATAGATCATTTGATTGATAGCATGCCAAGCCGTCTAGATGAGTGCATTACAAATAGTGGCGGAGCAACTCATTATTGAAAAAACTTTTTAAACTTTTGTTCTTTTGCGTTTAAATTTTAGTCATCACTTTGTTTAATGAAAATAGACGTTTCCTGAAAATTTCATTAAAATCGTTCAACAACTTCTAGGTGTTGCAATTTTTTTGGAAGTCAGTATAGTTTATACGTTTAATTGATTTGTAATGTACCATAATGCCAGCATTTGGTTGTTTAGTAAACTGTGGTAGTAGAGAAGATCCTGAGAGTGTTAAGCTTTTTAGAATCCCTGTTATTTGTAATTTTAAACATAAACTAAGTTAAAATACTCTTTAACAGATTCTATAACTAACTTAATTAAAACAACTACTTAAAAGTACAAAAATCAACAGAAAATACACACATTCGAATGAAAACGAAGGTTTGTTTGCCCAACAGACGCCATTTTGGCAATAGCGTTGAAATGCCTTATTGAATAGTTTGACAGATTTTTTAAAGATATTTGAATTTAGCGCTTTATTTTGGACCCAAAATGGCCGACTTTGCGATATAGCGATATACGTATTAACTATCTATACCGATATCATTACATTGCTGCAACAAGTGGAAAGTGAAGCAAAGTTCGTAAAACAGAGATATTAAAATCGCATAAATTCCGATGTGATTTTTTCTTGTTCCCGAAATGCAAAATGGTGCTTCGGGGACGGGACTTGGGAGATGTGGAAGCCATCAATACAGAAACGACACGGCAACCGAACAACTTCCAACTGAAGACTTTCAGCAATGTTATCAACAGTGGAAACGGCGTTGGCAGAAGTATATCTTGTCTCAGGGAGAGTACTTTGAAGGAGACCATGTTGTAATACCTGAATAATTGTAAAATAAAGTTATTATTCAACTTGTATACGTATTTTCCGAACAAATCTTGTATTTTTGCTAGATAACTAGCAATGTATGTATGGGTGTTCGTATTCAGAAGATTTGTAGAAGAAAATTAAAATGTTTCAGTTTCGTCATTGCCAATTTCTTCTGACTGAACACCGTTTTTATCAGTTAAATCACTCTTATAATAAATTATTTTAAACAATCTAAAGCACCCTTCTATTGTCCTATTCACAAAGAGTTCCTGGCGAACTAGGAGCAACAAAATTGTTAATTTAATTTAATTTTAATTTAAAATAAATTATAAATCCGGAACAAGAAGGATTAATGTTTCTCACATCATGCCTTTGATGCAGCAAAAATTTACAGAATCCTGGTACGTACAGACCAGTGACTGACACAAATTTTATTGTTTTTAGTACAATTAACACCTAGTACCAAATCTGTACATGAAAGGATGTACTTGATACTGCAGATATCAGCAATTTTTACTATTCTGCTGTTCTTTCATTAACTCTGATACAAAACAAAACAATTAAAAACCTGCCGTATTCACTGCAGAATCTGGCATAAATTTATGTCCTGTAACAAATATATTTTTGATTATTTATTTTAAAAAATCTTTCTTTTCATATCCACGACATGAAGATCAGCTGCTAAAACTCTGTTTGGTATTATAAGATGGAACACAGCATGTACAAATAATCGTTATTACAATACAAAACATAATCACATATTAACATGACTGTTATAAATGACAGGCTGACCGATAAAAAAAATTAAAAATAAAAAAAAAAAAAAAAAAACGAGGGTACGAGAGCTGCAGGCGACGCAACGTAAGGTAAAACAATTAATATGTTTGTTACTTTTAACGTAAGTGAGCATGCCATGTTCATAGTATTCGTCATTTTGTGTTTTTGAGGTTATATTTGTTATTTTTTGTATTTGCTTTGTGTCTATTCTCCCAGTTTAAGAACTATTATTTATTAATTCCATTGATTAGGTAAATTCCTTCAATCTAGTTCTTATGCGAATCTAAAAATATAATTATATTTAGTTAGATATAAAATGCTGTTTTTGAGAGAAAAAGATACCTACTTATTCATATGAGAATAGTTATGCACAATTTTCTCAGATTTTTCTGAAAGATGCCACTTATTCTGTTTATTTACAACACAGTAAAAAATGTCATTGGCCTTTTTATGGATACTAGAAGTGTTACAGATAGAAAGGAAACAGGACGACCAAGGGTTGTTACCGAAGAAGTTTGTACAGCAAATGATGGAATAAAGTCCTACTAAGCCTATTCGAGAACTGTCTGGACAAACTGGTAAGAATGTGTCAATTATTATGAAATTGAAACGTAATTTGTTTTTTGCAGAAGTTTCCTACAGAACTTGTTAAAAAAATCTTAAGAAAGAATTACATATCCATTTTTACAAGATTAGTATTTTGCAACAACTATACCTACACGATTTTGAATCAAGAATTGCTTGCACATTCTAATTGATTCATGGACCATTTAAATAATGATGACATCTTGAATAAGATATTTTTTACTGATGAAGCTTGGTTTCATCTAAGTGGTTATGTGATTTCACAAAACTATAGAACATGGTCAACAACAAATTTTTTTTATGTGCCTATTTAAAAAACAATTTACCAGCATTGTATGCATAATTTAGAAGAAATGGAAGAAGCGATAATTACAGCTGTAAGGGATATTGCTCCAAATATTTGAAAATTTAAAACGTCGAATTATCATGTAATTTAAACAATGGCGTTGATTTCGAGCATTTATTATAATTTAGTAAAGACGACTAACTTTTGGTAAAACCGCTTAAAATTGAGAGCTTTATTAGGGCAATTATACTCTCGCTGGTATGCCATTTTCTTACGAGAGAGTACTGCCGAAAAAATCGATGTTAGCACCTGAATCAAACCCGAGGTGCCTGCTTAGCAGCTAACGCACTGAACTGCAGAGTTACGTTTGCACCACGAACTTACTATTATCTAAATTTTTTTTACTATTACCAACAATATTTTTTTTTGTGGTACCAATTTTTTAGTATTTGATCGCTCTGTATCGCTCTATTCAACTTTAATCATTTTAACTTATCGGCAATATCACATGTTAATTAGTTGCAATATTGTATTGTGATGTAAGTGTTATATATGGTTCCCCAGAAGATCAGTATAAACCTGTATAGTGTGGTGACAAAACCGTGTGCAATAGTGGATTGGTTCGTCTTGGCAAAGCATTTACTTCAAGGTTTAGGAAAACCACTAAAACCTAAACATGCCAACCCTTACTCAACCTAGTATTCACATGTAATAATATTAATTAAGTGTGTAAACATTATAAAAGATAAATATGAACATAAAATATAACAGCACAGATATTGCATAGATATTTTAAATTAGTTTTATTTCTTCTTCTTCTTCTTCTTTCGATTTTGGCCAACTATGGACCACGTGAAATTATAGTTTTACTTTATCTATAATTACAATTTTTGCAATACAAACAATGAAAATTGAGTGATACACCTGTCTTTTGCTCTGTAAAAGCTCTTTGCATACAGTATGTGTGATTTTTCTACATTTGTATCTCTGATTTCAAAAGGTTTCATACGGACACAGTTTAAATTGTTATGGCAATTGTGAAGTTTTTTTACCGTATATTTTAGAATATATTTTGCAAGGGGTGACTAAAATGTATGTATTAAATCATCACAGTCAATTTCGGTCGATGCGTAATCTCCACTGTGGTCTGATACTGATAAGATAATCTGTTTTAAATTAAAAATCCCATAAATTCCGTATCTGAAAGTATTAGATTTTGATGATTTCACAGTAACTTATTTAGGCTCGTCATAAAAAAACTGAACCAACAGAGTCGAACTATTATAATTGCGGTTATCGAATTACATGGCGTCAAATGTAAATTTACCAAATTGACAACTTGAAATTGAAGTGAAACCACAGTATGTAACTAAGTATAGTATTTTACTTATTATTAGAAAAAAAACCTAATGCATTTTTTAAAAAATGCTTTGGTTTAAGTAGGTATATTAGAAATTATAAACCTCTTCAGTTGGAAAAAAGAAATGTAATTTATCTCAGTAAATATTAAAAAACATATACGTGTATTGGTTCAAATAAATTAAATCGATAAACACAGTATGGATTTAGAAAGTTCGAAATGAAACTCTTGATGATTTACTAGTTCTTACATTTTTCTTTACTTTAATAATCCTGCTCTTAAATTAAAAAAGAGGCTGCGCACTATGAGTATAATTTAATACGTTTGACATTCAACACAAAATCTATCGATTAAATTGCTTTATATAGTTAGTTAATTAATTTTTTAATTAAAATGAAACTTTTTATTTATATATTTTAATTATAAAATAATAATAATAGTGATAGATTACATTGGTATTTTAAAACTTCATAATTTGAATTCAATTTGTGCTTTTATATTGTTCTGTCCCATACTTATTAATACTATCTGGTGTAAGTACTTTTAGAAGAATTTAATCTAATTATTATTGCCTGTTCTGTCATTTAACTACTTAGCAACCATTTAACTGTATTGATATACTTAATACAAATTCGTACGGTAAAACATTGTTCCAATGGCCGACTTTTTAATAACAATAGTAATTTTTGATAAATTCAATGGTATCTATTTCACTATCATTACATTTGCGGTTACCAACAGGTATTACAAAACATTGTGAAGTAGTCCTTAAAGACTTGTTTAGAAGATTGTACCATAAATAACTATTAGTTAAGCAATGTAATTAATTTTTAATTGTCTTAAATTGGCAAAACCTGCTTTTTCTATTTTGCGTTTAGAATATATCTATTAAAGCACTTAAATGAGGTCACGAATACATCTTTTGTACAACTCAAAATTTCATTGCGAAAAACGTAAGTTACTTTCATTGTTAAAAAGTAGTAATGTTTTTTTTCACTTTGAAAATAGTATGTTGAAAAACAATTGTGACAACAAAACCCTTTTGTTGCAGAAAGACTAGAAAATGTCTGACTGCGACAAAAAGAAGACATGCGTTTTTCATTCTATTTTTTTCTATTTCGCTGCTACTTATTCTAAATTTGTTTAATAAATAAGGATCAAACATTTGATGCGACAGTTCTAATATTTCGGTTACATGCACTCGGCAGTTTTGATCCTTAAAACAGTACAGAAAGAAAGTTCTGTTTCCGTATCGTGTACATGCTCAAAAGATTCGATAAATTAGAAATATTGTTAGTTTATTTCCCGGTGTATCAAAAAGATTTAAATAAGGCATCTCATTGCAAATCGAAGTAGATGGTTCAAAAATCTCGTTATAACATTCTGCTACGCTGCCCTTTTCCAACCCACGGGTCGCTTTATTTGGATTTTGCCACTCCCCCATTTGCTATGAGGGCACTTCTCAATCAAACTTGATATTTTGTCAATTTTGTTAATGCTCACATTTTGATTGAAGCATTTTACTTTGACGTTATTTAAGAAAAACCGCTCACCTGATGGACGTAAACTTTTGTATTGAATTCCTTTCTTCAATAATCCCCATCCCCATACACAAGAATTAACACCGTCTTCAAGAAAGAGAAATGTTAGCTCAAGTTATAAGTTAAACATTACTGCAAGGTGGCCCATTAGTGTGGAATCGGAATCTCACGTCCAAAATAATAAAGATAGATATTTCTAAACATATATTTAAAGGTTTTCCGCAGTGCTCTTTGCAACAATAGTATATTGAAAAACAAGTGTCACAACAACACTTTTTGCCGCACGAAGACAAAGTTTGCAGACTGACCGAAGGGAGGTCTGCAATTGTCGGAGTGCGACAAAAAGTAGTTGTGACACGTGTTTTTTATACTGTAATGTATCAAAATTAAACGCTGGGGAAAAAGGGAAACGTGACAACAGCAAAAAAAAAAAAAGACCGAGATAGCGTTAAGATATATAATAAGGATGGCGTCTTGCATTTTTAGCAGACAGCATTATATATAAACAGCTCTGTATGTTCCGTTTATTCTGTTTGTGTAAAATTTATTTTCTTTTCATTAAAGTCGTGTGTGAATGTTAATTATTAATGTACACCCGAAAACTCTACGCTACACCAAAAAATGGCGCCCAACGTGGGGCCGTTTTACCTCAATTAAGAAGATTGTGCAAATGGTGGAACCCAATGTAGCGTAGAAACAAACTAATTCGATCTGTAAGTACAATTTTAATTAACAAAAGTGCGTGTAATCCAATTGTTTGCTAACGCGATTCGGTCGTGCAATTTTACAAACACCTGTTGCGTATCTATATTGACGTCAAGGACTTTTGTTACGAACCAAACAAAGGAACCTTCACTCTGCGTGCTATACAAAGAACTTTGATAAAATTCGTAGCATTCTTGCGCTTTTATCGTTATTTATTATCGATCAGCGTACTCCGTTGTCTATCTTAGTGCTGCATCTACGTAAATTAAACCGCTCCAGCTCACATCAGGACGCAGTGGCGTAACACACAGTGCATATACGGGTACACGATCTGAAAATATTTTTTTCTTTCGAACATTTTGTTTTATGTCGCACAATTTAAGGAATCGCTATACGATTCGCCCTCCTATTAAATATTCGCCTTCAGCTGGTACCAACGCTGCATCCTATTTGCAAAACTCAAAGCAAAACATGGAAGGTACCATAACGTTAACTAATCAGCAATTACAAACGCTCATTGCGAATGTTGCCGCGTCCAATAGAAGTGCTACACCGCCCACTACGACTGTGCACCCGAATTCTGGAAATTTCTCCAAATGTTCATCTAGATTTTCTGGCCATAAGGCAGACGATTGTGATGCGTTTATAGACGCTATCTCGGTGTACAAAGAATGCTTAAACATTTCGGACGACAATGCAATAAAAGGATTGTCAATGTTACTGGATGGTCAAGCTGCTACGTGGTGGCATGGTATAAAAAATAATACCGCGACTTGGGAGGATGCTCTGAAGTCCCTACGACATGCTTTTGGATGTAATAAACCGCCTCACCAAATTTTTCGGGAACTGTTCACAAAAGAACAAGGCGATAGAGAGCCAACTGATGTATTTATTTCCAATGCACGCTCGTTGTTATCGCGCCTACCTGCCCGTCCTGAACTACATGAAACTCACAAACTAAACATGGTTTATGGTCTTCTTAGTCGCAAGATAAGAGAACGCTTACCGAGAGACCAAGTTTCTGACTTTTCCGAACTTATTGATAAAGCCCGAGCAATTGAAGACAATTTTGTGGACAAACAAGACATTGTTTGTAGCTCAAGACAAAATGTGTTACCTACAGGTGCTAAGCCACTTAAGCTCAGACCTAAGTGCGATTATTGTCGTAATTTCGGCCATGTCCAGACGGGTTGCAGAAAATATGCTGCGTCGCTTGCACGTTCACAAGCACTTACAGAAAATACTTCTGCCACCGCCACCAATAAACTTGTTTGTTTTGGTTGTGGAAAACCTGGATACGTAAAGTCGCAGTGCCCTCAATGCCAACTGAAGACTAGTTTCGTTAGATCCCCACCTTCCACGAGCTCAATGTCATCCGTTGATGTGTTATCAGCTACAGTTAATGCAGACGCAAAACGTCCTATGTTTAAAATTAGAATTTACGACCTTGTAGGGTTAGCCTGCGTAGATACGGGTGCGAAGTGCAGCATAGCAGGACACAAATTGTATACTTATTTGGATGATAACCATTTTCCGTTTACGTCAGATACGGTAGAAATGACGCTAGCCGATGGTTACCCTAGAGAAGTCGACGTCAAGAATTTCCAATGCGAAGTTAACTTAGAGGAAGATACATCAAGGTAACTTTCATGGCCATACCAGACCACATGGAAAGTAAAACGCTGTTAGGTATCGACTTTCTTACTGAAGCTTCTGTAGTACTGAATATACCGAAAATGCAATGGTGGTTTGAAGATGAACCTCACACTAAACACGCTTTTCATCACGTTCCGAGCATGGCAACGAATACGACTACAGACACCGCTACGGTCGACATAAACGTTTCACTTCGCGAGAACGAAGCTGCCTCGCTGAATGCTGTAGAAAAAGAACAACTCGAAAGTTTGTTGAACGATCAGAAAGTTGTCTTCGAGGCCATACAAGAACCTACTACTTACGCCGAACATTCCATTCGTCTTACGGACGACACCCCATATATGTGCCACCTTACCGACTAAGTGCTGAAAAACTCGACTATTAAAAGCAGAAATAGACAGACTACTCGATGCAAACATTATTGAAGAATGTGACTCAGCTTATGCTGCCCCAGTGGTGCTAGTACCCAAGAGAGAACCTGGGAAAATAAGAATGTGCGTCGATTACCGCCGACTGAACGCGATCACGGTACCTGATCGATATCCGAATCCGAACATTGTACATGTCGACGATTGACCTTCAGTCTGGATATCACCAAGTGCCTGTTAAACTTGAAGATCGTGACAAAACAGGATTTGTAACTCCTTTCGGTATTTACCGCTTTCGCCGCTTACCTTTCGGTTTGCGAAACGCCCCTGCCACGTTTCAAAGGATGATAGACAGGTTTCGCGCTGGATTACCTGGTGTGACAATACTAGCTTACATCGATGACCTAATCGTGTTATCGCGCTCGTTTGATGAACACCTAATCGATTTAAAAGGGTGTTTGAAAGGCTTACCTTATTTCGATTGAGTGCGGGTCGTCCGAAGTGTACGTTCGCGAGTGACTCGGTTCGTTATCTAGGACATTTAATCACCCCTCTGGTATACAAGCCGACCCAGAGAAGACCCACGCGATGGTAAATTTGCCACGGCCAACCAACGTCAAGCACGTTGTATCGTTCTTACAGACGTGCAGCTGGTTTCGTCGCTTTATTGAACATTTTGCCGATGTTGCAAGACCACTAAGCCTGCTAACCCGCAAGAAAGCAGTATTTAAATGGGGCGAGGTGGAGGAAGCCGCTTTCGTGAAACTAAAACGCTTGTTATCGTCGTCACCGATCCTGAGACAAGCTGATGCAGCCTTGCCATATATCATCAAATGTGATGCCAGCGCTTATGCCATTGGAGCATGTTTACTCCAGGGGGAGGGACCTGATGAAAGGCCGGTCGAGTACGCCAGTCGCCTCCTCACGCCTGCCGAAATCAATTACTCGTGCACTGAGCGTGAAGCGTTGAGTTTGGTGTATTCTGTCACAAAGTTTCGTGGTTATATAGAAGGATCCCCAGTTGTAATCCAGAGCGATCATCAACCCCTCAAGTGGCTGATGTCACTGCGTTCCCCAAGTGGCCGCTTGGCTCGGTGGGCCCTTACTCTGCAGAGTTACGATCTGAAAATAGAATATATACCGGGAAGGACTAATGTCGTCGCCGATTGCCTTTCGCGACCTCCTTTGCCCGCTGACTCGGAGTCATTGGTACCAGTCAATTCGGTATCAGTGCTCCTGCCACAAGAATCCGGACAGAGAATTCGAGATGAACAATTAAATGATCCTGATGTTAAGAAGATTATTGACACTTTCGAGTCGGAAGACCCGAATGCTATTGATTACACAAGATGGACCGATCGTGGCTATGTTATGTCATCCGGTGTGCTATACCGCTACACACCTGATGTGGATGCAGACTGTGCCCAACTGGTCGTGCCAAAGTCCAAAATAAAAGAAGTCTTACGCGAACACCATGACTTACCTATAAGTGGACATTACGGTGTAGATAAAACGGTGCACCGAATTTCCGCCAACTTTACTGGCCAACCCTACGTCGGGATGTTATCCAATACGTTCGAAACTGTCTAGCTTGTCAGCGTTATAAACCCCTAAACATGAAGCCAGCAGGATTGTTACAGACCCCTGTCATGGGTCAGCGTTTCGAATCGCTTGCTATTGATTTGTTCGGACCGCTCCTGAAGCCCCGACTGGTGAAAAATGGGTTTTCGCGATCGAAGATACTGCCACAAGGTGGATGGAGTTGTTTGCTTTAACCAGTGCCACAGCCGAGGCTTGCGCAAAATGTCTTATCGATGAGGTAGTGTTAAGGTATGGTACGCCGCGTCGAGTCATTAGTGACAATGGACCACAATTCGTGGGAGACGTGATGCAAAAAGTAGCCCACTGCTTAGGATTCAAACAGAGCTTAATCCCGGTTTATCATCCGTCCGCGAACCCCGAAGAGCGACGCAACCGAGATCTCAAAACCCAACTGTCCATTATATCACGCGAGGATCACACTCAATGGAAGGAAGCCCTATCTTCAGTGAGGTTCGCCATGAATACTAGTAAGAACGCTAGTACTGGATATTCGCCAGCATATCTTACATTTGGGCGAGAATTGCGGACACCCTATGAAGTACACCACGACTTACGTGCGATTATTGACAACGTGAATTTTGTGCCAGAAATCACGTGCCACCTAAGATACATGGACCAAGTCCTTAGACGTGCTAGAGAAACCCACGAAATAAAACAAGATTCATCCAAGAAGAATGCCGACAAAGGAAGACGACATGTTCCGTCATACCACCCCGGAGACCGCGTCCTTGTCGACGTACACGTGTTGAGTAAAACCCACAAGTCGTTCACATCCAAATTCGCTCCAAGACGCGATGGACCCTATGTCATCGTCCAACAGAAGTCCCCAACATCTTATCAAGTGGCCCACGTCCATGAGCCTGATGTACCACTTGGAACGTATCACGTTTCGGCCCTCAAGCCGTATCCCTCAGAAACTACCGAGGTGCCCATTCACCCTATACGCAAACGTGGAAGACCCAAGAAATTCACCGTGATAAGCGCCGATCACGATTCCCATGTTCCAGTTGGTAATGAGATACCTGCCAGCTCATTGCCTGCCAACAGCGATGCCGAGGTGATGCCAACCAGTTCGTTACCGAAAGCCCCAGATGAGTCAATGCCTCCACGTCGAAGTCACCGACTACAGGAGATCAGCCCAAGCCGCCGATTGCCTCGCCGTTATCAGACCAACATCGATTTTATTGGTTTCTCCCGGGACGGATACCGAAAACCAAAGGGGGGAAGAGTGTAATATATCAAAAATTAAACGCTGGGGAAAAAGGGAAACGTGACAACAGCGAAAAAAAAAAGACCGCGATAGCGTTAAGATATATAATAAGGATGGCGTCTTGCATTTATAGCAGACAGCATTATATATAAACAGCTCTGTATGTTCCGTTTATTCTGTTTGTGTAAAATTTATTTTCTTTTCATTAAAGTCGTGTGTGAATGTTAATTATTAATGTACACCAGAAAACTCTACGCTACAATACTATTTTTTTCTATTTCGCAAAAATTTACTTCAAAAAATAAATGTTAATACATGATCTAGTGTTTTTTTTGGTTTGAGCTATGTTGGTAGAGAAGTTGATATCCTAATAAAGTTAGCAACAAATGCTGTTGAAAGTTTGCTATCTTCAAAATAATGTGTTGAGATTTTTAATCACCGTTTAATTCACGAGTTAGTTACAAAACTTTTCCGTCGACTGTACTTTGTAATTTTAATAAAATTATATACTCTAATAATTCTAGAGAAGAAATGCTATTGTGAACGCACCACAACCACAAATTTATAACCTAACTTCATCGTTTCTACTTTTTGTGAGAGCTTCGTCTTTTATTGCCAACAGTATTTTAATATAAGCTCACCAAGTTGATGGAGAATTAAATTACTCAATTTCGATTGTTTTGTCGAGATAAAACAGTTTTCATCACAGTAAAACAAGAAGATTAAATTTGTTTGTGGGAACGGATTGGTGCTTAATCAATATAATGGTCCACCTACAAAGACAACACCAAAAGCGTTTGACAATGTTTGATATATCATGGATGTAACTTAAGCACATCTCCAACAAGTTGAACTTTACATATGACTTGTCGCATCATACCGAAGAAACATATTTATATCCTTACTGTGTGCAAGCAGTTTACCAACTTATTGAGATAATTATCCTGCACATATTCAATACTGTCAATGACTTTGCAACACTTTTATCAGAGACATATTTGCTTAAGACTCCTTATCGATGAAGTTTTGTTTGCCGTTCTATAATTTCACAAACACGTGCATGTAGAGTTTACAAAAACATTTTGTTAAAGTGGTTCCGCTTCACCTCCAAAAGATCTTTTCGGAAGTCGGAATGTTTACTTTTTATAGTTTTGATTTTTTCTTACAGCCTTACTTAAAGAATCTAACTTTTGAACAATGAGTAAATAATATTGAAGAACTACGTGAGAAAATATTTTGTAAAATAGATGACCTGAACACCTTTAACATGTTATTAAACGTTATCATTGAAATGTTGCATACAGTACAAAAATATCTTAAAAATCACTGTGAACAAATTCATTACAATTGTAGATTAATGTCGATTTGTTATTATTAAAATTTGCTCTGCTACAAATTACGACAGAATTTTTATTTATAGGGTTGGCATGTTTATAGGCTTTAGTGGTTTTCCTAAACCATACATAACAACTTACATCACAATACAATATTTGAAATGTACCATACGATTAAATAAATAAATCAATGGTCACTTGACCATCTGAGGAATCTCAAAAAATTTTACTCTCACCAAGATATCACACATAATACATTTTCCCTTTTAGCACTAAGCTTAGATTGCAATTTAGTTACGCTTCTACATTATAAAAATAAAATAATATTTAAATAAAATCTTCATCCTTGTTTCTTCTTCCAGAGCATATCTTTAATTCCAAGCTTGTTTACAGTATTTAACTAAATTTAACCAATCTTTACCATTGATGTGATCCTTATATTCATGAATAGTAAGATTTATCTACTGAAACAGCCGGAATTCTCTTAAACTGGACATTCTGCTATGAAATGGAACACATCCTCATCTTTTTTACTTACACAGCAAACATTTTTGAATATCTTTTACATATGAGTATTTATTTAAAAATAACGTTTCATTTCTTATTTTAAACATCCAGTTAATGAAATAATAATAATAATAATAATAATAATAATAATAATAATAATAATAATAATAATAATAATAAACATTTATTCTTTTTGGCATATAAATGCATAAGAATCGTCAAATAATAAAAAAAAACACAAAAAAAAAAAATAAAAAAAAAAATCATTGACATCATATGGGCAAAGATTTATCAAAAATTTTTTAATATATATTTAAATTTTTTAATACAATTGATTTGTTTTACCTAGTCTGGCAACCTGTTAAAAATCAATCACGTTAGAGTTGTTCCGTGCTGTATCTACCCGAAATGATGGTAATCTAAAATAAATATTGGAGCACGTGTCGTATGAGTGAATCATATTTTAAGTAACAAACTTATGTTTGTGAGTAAAAACGTATTTGCTAATTTCAAAAATATAACTATCGACAAGTGTTAAAATACCGTATCCTTTAAAAAAGTCTTTGCAAGATGTTCTAGAAACATTTCCCGCCATTATTCTCAAAATTTGCTTTTGAATAATAAAAACTTTCTTTGCTGATGAGGAGAGGCCCCAGAAACAAATGCCGTAGGATATTCTGGAGTATACGTTAGCGTTATAATAGGTAATCAAATTCTCTAAAGAAATTAAATGTTTCAAATTTCTAATTTGAAAAGAAAGAGAATTTAATTTGTTTGATAGTACTGTCCATTGTGTTGTCCAATCCAAGGCTTCATCTAGTTGAAGACCCAAAAATTTGGTGTTGCTTACATTTTTATTTTGGTATTATTTATTGTAATGTTTAAATTTTTTAGGTCACATTTTTGGCGTAGACGAAAACTAATAAAATTTGTTTTTGAATCATTCAGATAAAATGAGTTAACGGAAAACCAATTATTTAAGTTACCTAAAATTATATTAGGGTTTTGTTCCAATATGTTATCATTGCTGTTAGATGAAAGAAGTGATGTATCATCAGCATATATTAAACATAAACGATTAGAGCCTTTATCTATAGGCATAACTATGTCGTTGATGTACATCAAAAATAAAATTGGACCTAATATAGTTCCTTACGGTACACCCATACTAGTTGGTTTTAAGTTCGATTTAGATGAATTGTGAAAGTTGATACTCCAAAAATGAATTTCTGTAAATTGATACCTATTCAATAAAAAAGAAGCGTACCAATCGGCAACAGTACCACGTATATACCTATTTGGTAAAGCCTATTTGACAGTCAACACAATCAAATGCTCGACTAAGGTCGCAAAATATACCAATGGGATATTCCCCAGCATCTAAAGACTTTGATATAAAATCTACTAAATTATTTAAAACCGTCATTGTTGATTTATTAGAACAAAAACTGTGTAGATTTTACTAATTATGACTCTAAACTTAATTAAGTACGATTGAAGTATTATGGTTGAACCTAAATCAGTGTTAACATAATTACTTTTCAATGTTAGCTCTTTATACCAAATAAAATGACAATTCAAAAGTTGCATCTGCAACTGGTTTATTGTTTTATGTTTAATCTTTTTAGTTACTCCTTTTATACTTAATTCTCTGTTCAGCAGACGAACTATTAATTGACATATCATAATTTCCACAAATTTTTTGCCATTCCTTAATTAACAAAAGTTTCTTATTAATAATTTCTTGAATTCTTACCATTATATTGGTATACCTGTCTACCGGGGCTTCTCTACATTTATATATGTACACTCATGAAATTTAAAACTTGGACACCACAATTTCTGTAAACAAAAGTTTGCACATTGTGAAGCGGGCTTAAGGGTATCATTTACAATTTTAACAGCAGGTAGTCTCAGCAGGGGTTATTATCTTATAGAAGGACTGTAGAATGAATCATTACACTAAGCACGTTTTAGAAATTAGGTAATTTACGTTGCTTACTTAATTTTTTCTTTAAAGAATATATTTGAAGGTATCGCTAATTAAACACCATAGCTCGATTAATTGTCGAATCAAAATTTTGTTTAGGAAATGTTTACAAAATAAAATTAGAAATAATTTTGATTTAAAAAACGTCTAAAGCAATAACTTTTAAATTAAATCAAAAAACTAAACATGGTTATTTGGGTTGACTGATTATTACTTATTTTTAAATAAATCTAACCTACTAATTATTGTAAGTTATTAAAAAAATCATTAAACTCTCTATTCATACTTTTTACGACAATAAAAACAAAATGAATTCCAAGATTCCCCTTGCTTAAAAAATTTATTGGCAGCTGCAGTTTGTGACAATGGGAATCTGTAAGAAAAACTTCAGCAACAGTGAAAATTTCTCAAGAAGTGAGCTGCATACATTGATTCCAGCTAAAAATATGAAAATATGAAGGAAGAAATAAATATTCAACAATCGAGTCAAATAGTATCAATCACTCCAGCAACCACACCATATACAGAGTGGAACAAAAGTCTGGAAACGCTCAATTATCTCACAAATGGGTAGTACGAATTGTACTACATGTACAACATTTTGGATAAGTATATTTTGGGATACGAAGATTCCAGATTTGATATCTGCAATGTTGCCAGATTTAATTACTTGAATTCTATTTTGCACGGACAGTTTTATTTAATTTAAGACCTTCCTGACTTTATCAAATATTGAGTGTTACATTATGGTTGAACTGGTATTGAAAGGAACATTCCAATAATGATACAATATACGGGGTGATCTATTTAAAAAACCAAAATTGGTAATATCAGAAAAACAGTAAATCTGGCAACATTGCAGATGTCAAATCTGGAATCTTCATATCCCAAAATATACTTATCCAAAATGTTGTACAATTCGTACTACCCATTTGTGAGATAATTGAGCGTTTCCAGACTTTTTGTTCCACTCTGTATAAACGAACAAAACAAGACCATATCTAGAAACATTAAAAATTGTTTGAAAGACAAACGTAGCAAAAAAAACTAGAAGAAAAACGGAATGGATATCAAGTTTGACAACTTAATATTTGACACCCTGAGGACAGGTAACGAAGTGATGGGTAAAATTACGTGCTTCTGCAAAGAGCTGATAATTATTGTACGGTTTACTAGAAAATGGGGTAAACAAAGATAGATATATTCTAAATTCCATACATACTTCAACAATATACATCTAAACAAGGATGCTTCAACAAAACTTTCTCGAGGTGTGATCCAGCGCAACCGTCGGTAGCTGACTATTTTAAAAATAATAATAATAAAGCCTAATACAAAAATCAATATAATAGAAAACCGGATTTTACAACAAGGAAAAATTATCAAAAGTAGTAGTAGTAACAAAGTACCTGAGTCCAACTGTGATAATATTTTCAAGTCAGGAAAAACTTCGGCAGAAACTGGACGAATTTTAATGACATTGAAGTCCGAAATGAAGACTGAGTGGTCAATACTGAAATATAGTCAAGGAGGGGGAAGAAAAAGACTGATGGAGAAACAGAGTTCAAATAAAAAACTGATTACTAATTTTTTGCCCATTATTAAAAATATTATGGAGAGAAATCCAGAGTTACATACGGAGGTTAGAAACAAGTTTAAAATTGTGTGTACGAGCTCGGATATTAATTTGGAATCACAAACTCATAATTCAAGCAGACTTCTTCAAATTCTTTGGAGATAGCTGTTAAAAATTCTACTACTACGAAAAATAATACATTTTATGAAGATGTCAAGAAATTTTGTCTATATCTATTTTACTTGGGAGAAAAACGACTTTATGGGACATTGCAGTTAAACCTAAAAAACATACAACTTTCCCTTTCAACTTTACAAAGGTTCAGACAAAAAAAATTATGATTTTAGAAGAAGGAAAAATTAAAGAATAAACAATGCAATGGGATTTGTAATGCCAATTATTAATGGTTATCCTGATACAAATGCTTTCTTAGCTACTTCTCGACAGAAAATTAAAGAAACATCCTCGTGGTGGTGGCTTCTAGAAGAAGGCAAGGGTAGAGTGAGTACCGATAGAGGACTCAAGAGAAAACTACAACTAGGACTAGAAGTAAAAGAAAAAAATTGAAGGTTTAGAGAGTACAACGACAGATGATTATAGTGGTACTCTGATGATGAACTACCTAGTGAACTATTTGATGACGATTCAAGTGACGATTGTTGTTCGTACCTCAAATCAATTAGTTTATTTAGAATTATTATATTGTAACTGCTTAGGTTTTAAGCTGGATTTGTGTCAAGCATATATTTAGTTTTGGTTTAAGTAGTATTGTATTGTTACCTACCATCGACCAATAAGAATCGTTACCGTAAGTCGGACAGTTCGAATGGTCAAATGCAAGAAAGTAATTTACATTTTGAAAATGAGTCAGTTCCCTTTTAAGCTTTGTTAGGGTAGCATTGTAAAAACTCTCGGTCTAAGACGGTTACTTAGAATTTGTAATCTAGTATTAGTGTATAGTTTGCAAATATATACAGTGTGTTCAATATAAGGATAAACAGCATGGGGATCTCGGAAACCGTGAGAGATACAGAGTCGATTAAATTTGGGAGAAAGTTGCCCACTTGAGGGGTCAACATGTTGCTGTTGAGAAACTTGCTGAGTTTGGTTTACTTCCGAAGATATTAAAAAAACAAAATTATGCAATTTTGTTTTCATTATATTCTGAAGTTATTCGAAAAGTTACTAAAAAACTGAATTCACTTTGTCAGTGCTTGCTGTTCTACAAGATGGCATTTACGAATTTTTACTACAACGTTTCGTTTCGAAGGAACCATTATCAACTTTATTTTTTCTTATGGCACTCAAAAATGTACACTCCGTATAAGAAAGCATTTTTCATTACGCATTCAACGATGTACTACACAATATGGTTATTCGTGATTTTATTGAGACAAAATAACGTTTTAGTAAATTTCTAATCTTTTTGGTCTAGTGTGCGCTGAAAGAAACCATGACAGCGAAAAAATGAAGTCTGTTGTTAGTTCTGACAGAATCGATTCAATTGACATAGTAGTATCAGTTTAGCAACCTCATTCAGTGTGGGTATGGAACACGTAAATTTCAAATCTTTTTGATGTAGTGTGCGTTGAAATAATTGCGGCAAACAGAAAATGTTGCTGCGCTCGAATGTTTTTGGCGGTACAGTACGGGTTGCTTGAATGAACCGTATTCTTTTAGATTGGACACGAAACGCCTAAATATGGATTTTCCTGGTTGCCTCCGTCCCGGGTCCTTGATAAATACAAGTGTTCGGCTTCTACAGAATTTCTCCGGCATGTAATGTAGTAGGACAGCATATAAAATTTCTCTTCATTTGAAAACATTACTTGCTCCATTGTAAAATATGACCTACACTGAAAAACGTTGCTAAACTGATACTACTTTGTCATTTAAATAGATTCTGTCAGAATTAACAATGAAAGAAATGAAGTCGATTGTTAATTCGACTTCATTTTTTCGTTGCCATGGTTTCATTCACCGCACACTAAACCAAAAAGATTAGAAATTTAATAAAACGTTATTTTTTCTCAATAAAATCACGAATAACCATATTGTGATGAAAAATGCTTTCTTATACAAAGTGTACTTTTTTTAAGTGCCCTTAGAAAAAATAAAATTGATGATGGTTTCTTCAAAACGAAACGTTGTAGTAAAAATTTGTAAACACCATCTTGTAGAACAAAAAAAATGGCAATGAAAAAATACATTCAGTTTTTTGGTAACTTTTTGGATAACTTGAATATAATGAAAAGAAATTGCACAATTTCGGTTTTTTTCGAATATCTCTGGAAGTAAGCCGAGCTCAGCGAGTTTATCAACAGCAACATGTTAACCCTTCAAGTGGGCAACTTTTTCCAAATTAAACCGACTCTGTTTCTCTCACGGTTTCCGAGATCCCTATGATGTTCATCCTTATCTTGGATACACTGTATATACAGCCTGTTTCAGAGTAAGCGCCTTATTTTTTTTAGCCACACTATGGGTATTACTTTCAAAATATTTGGCATTAATATGTTTCAGGACATTCTCTGCACGATGGTGATATCAGATTTTAAATTGGACAAATTATTTCAAAATGGCGACATTCAACTTTTTTTTCTTAAATGGAATGCCATCATTTTCTTTTATTATTGAGATCCTAAAAACATTCTGTTTACGGTAGTATTTCGTTTTTCTTAAAAATTCATTTCTTTCCCTATCAAAAAGCAAACTAACGTTTTAATATAGTAGCGCACGATTGTTTTACACTCGATGTTATTTTTGTCCAAATATCAAGTAGCAGTAGACACAAAAGAAACAAATAAACTTTAATCTAGTAGTCAAACGTCAATCAATGCAATTTAGTTGTCAGTGCTTGTTAATAACAATTGCATTATTAAAGATTATAATTGTTAATTTAAAATTAATTGATACGTTTTTAAAATGCCGTTAAGTTATACGGGAGAGACGAGTTAATTGATATGTTCCTAATATTTGGCAAAGCAGATGAAGATCCTTATGAAGCAGCCAGATTGTACAGAAATAAATATCCAAACAGAAGGCACCCTGAACATCGAACATTCACTAAATTATTGGAGAGAACGCGTGAAACGGGGAACTGTGGATTATAAGAAACCGGTACATGAAAATCCACCTGCTTGCAATGACGACAACGAAAACCAGGTAATGCTACACATTATTGAAAATCCCCATGCCAGTACTAGGGAGATTGCAAATTTGGTTGGAATATCGCATACTTCGGTCTGGAGGATAATAAAAAAATAAATTTCACCCATTCAAAATGATTCTTCACCAAGAATTAACCGAAAATGATTGTCAGTTAAGAATTAATTTTGTACATTGGTGTTTGCAACAGATAGGACAAAATAGAAACTTTTTTAACAACGTTTTATTTTCGGACGAAGCAAGTTTTCGAAATGATGCTGTTGTTGTAAGACATAACATGCATTATTACGATAATGTAAATCCACACTGGACCCGTGAGCGACGTTGTCAACATCGATGGAGTTTAAACGTGTGGTGTGGAATTATAGGACAGCACATTGTTGGGCCAATATTTATTAATAGAGTAAATGGAGAGCATTACCTCAATTTATTAGAAAATGAAATTCAAAATCATCTAAATGAACTCCCACAAAATATCAGAAATAATTTGTCGTGGCAGCAAGATGGCGCTCCAGCACATTATGCCCTTCCAGTTAGGGAGTTTTTAAATAATCGATACGAGAACCGTTGGATTGGTCGTGGAGGACCAGTTGGTTGGCCACCTAGGTCACCTGATATGACACCACTGGACTTTTTTCTGTGGGGTATGTAAAATCCCAGGTGTACATCGTTGAATCAACAACTATTGAAAATATGCAAGAGAGAATTGTACGTGCATAAACGAAATTTCTCCGAAATTATCCTTCGATCTATTGGCTCCATTGGACGACGTTTCAATTTATGTATTGAAAAAGAAGGAAAACATTTCGAGCATTTTTGTAAATACCTAATTTGTATATGATGTAAATTTTAATTTTGAGTTTCAAAAGTAGATGTTTATTACAAAATAAAGTTTATTTGTTTCTTTTGTGTCTACTGCTACTTGATATTTGGACAAAAATAACATCGAGTGTAAAACAATCGTGCGCTACTAGATTAAAATGTTAGTTTGCTTTTTGATAGGAAAGAAATGAATTTTTAAGAAAAACGAAATACTACCGTAAAAAGAATGTTTTTAGGATCTCAATAATAAAAGAAAAATGATGGCATTCCATTTAGGAAAAAAAGTTGAATGTCGCCATTTTGAAATAATTCGTCCAATTTAAAATCTGATATCACCATCGTGTAGAGAATGTCCTGAAACATATTAATGCAAAATATTTTGAAAGTAGTACCCATAGTGTGGCTAAAAAAAAATAAGGCGCTTACTCTGAAACAGGCTGTATATTTAATAGTGAAACCTTTATTATTTTGCAAATCTTATCGAATACCTATCTTACGAGAAAGAGCGTGTAGTTGTACAGCAGCTACATAGAAGGTGTATTTTTACGTAAGATATCTTCGAGAAGAGAATTTTGTTCTCAACAATTGTTTTACTAATTGTCAGCTCAGTGGTGAAGAGAATAAAAAGCGAAAGTGAGGAATTGACTTCTGTATTAAATAAAAGATAAGATTATTATCTTCCAGGTTGAACCGTGTTCGTCCTTCCTTCCTACGTTCTCTGCTTGACGTTTCGCTAACCATGCTGTAGCTTCTTCAGAAGTTACTGTAAAGACTGATGTTGTTGTCTTCTGCTCCTCGTTATATACCTATGTTCCGGTTGGTTGATTTCGATCAGTGACGGGTGGTTGGTTCTCGATGGTTGGTTGATCTTCTGTTTGGTGTTGACTAATTTTGTGAAGAGTTAGTTTCGACGTGTTGTTTAATCAGTAACCATCTTCTCGATTGAAGTTATTTTTATTTTTCATAATTTCTAAGGATTCTCTGATTATCCTTGGATAGTAGTTGTTAGTCCTTGATAGAACTTTAGCTTCCTCGAAGTTGATGATGTGTTTTCCTTTTCGTGTAGATGTTCTGCGATTGCTGATTTATCTACCACTCTGGACTTAGCGTCTCGGTGATGTTCTTTTAATCTACATTTTATGTTGCGTCCGGTTTGACCAATGTAGACCTTTCCACATGAACAGTCAATTTGGTAGACCCTTTTGTTGAGAGTTTCGGCAGGTTATCTTTATTAGAAGGTAGTAGTTGCTAAATTTTTCTAACCGTTCCAAACCTGACACCGATATTCTTCTTCTCCAATGATTTTCTTAATTTGTCAGTTACTCCAGCAATGAATGGCAAACGAGCGTTTTTCGGATTTCCTGCTACAGGCGGCTCTTACTTCTTTTCTGGTATAGCCGTTCTTCATTAGGGCTTGTTGGACGTGTCGAAGTTCTTCTGCCTTGTGAACCTCGTCAAGAATCTTGTTAGCTCTATGCAATAAAGTTTTCATTAGAGGCCGCTTCTGCTGTGGATGATGGTGTGATGTGGCATGGAGGTATCGGTCGGGTGTGTCTTTTTACGATATACACTATGAGCCAACTTTTGTTATCCCTCGTTTCACTAGAACATCCAGGAAGGGAAGCTCAAAATTTCTGGGGTGATTTCCCCCTCGTAAACGTCGAACTTTTTAATATATTTAATCATATGTCGCTCATTTTATTAAATTTCCTGTATCATTTCTCTATTGTTTGAATTCTTGAAAAAATAAATTAAATTAAATGCAGTTTACGTATACAATAGATATTAAACCAACAATCAAAACAAAACGTCAAAATGGGAAATGTCAAAATATTAACTAAGTGTTGACACACGGTTATTACAGTCGTATATATTAACACAGCAAATTTACTTTTTCTTGAATCTGTTTTTTTGTAGCACACATGAATAAATAACATTATAACAAAGTTATTATAATAAGGATACATACTAAAGCTTCACTGATTTTAATTATAACTATAAATTAATTAAACAAAAGTTATTGTCATCAACCTATTTTTAAAATTTGTTGCTAGCTTTATCGGTAAAAACCTTCGTTTTTTTTGAAATTCTGTATCATACATTCTTGTTTGTCAAATAAAACACTAGTTTGGAATCATCATTTACTTTTATTCTTAGGGTGCTTTCAACATAGAAAAACCACAATTTTTCTGGCTTCATAAATTTGACTTTCACCTAAATATGTTAATAAAGTTTTTGTTGTGTTACTTAGATTTTGTCACACCAATGCACAAAATCGGTGTAAACTTTTTTATACTTGCTGTTTTGACTTTGGCAAAAATACTCACAATACTCACTAGCTACTGTGATATATTTTCAAAATTAAACACCCTGGGTAAAATCTGGCAATAGAAAAAAACTTGTTCAAAGTAGGTACGTGCGCAAGCTGGTTTGTTGAGTTTTCGAATGAATGTGTTTTTTGTGTCAATCTAATGGTCTCCACAAAAAACCTACATTCTCAAGCTCAAAAACTTTAGCTTTTTTCTCTTCTCAACTTAATTTTCAATAGGAATCACTTTCCTTTGGTAATTAATTGATTATTTTATAATAAAATTTTATTTATGTAAACATTAAATAAGTTATTGTTATAAATGGGTATTTTTTGTTTAATATGTTAGCTGCACCGTATAGTAATGTGAGCTTGATAAAACTTAATTCATAATTTGATGTATTTTCTAAGTATGTCTGCAAATCTAAATATAATAATGTAGCTGTATTATTATATTGACGATGTAATATGCTTTAAAGATCATCTACGTATTTGATTGAATTGGTGTTTAATGTTACGTTTATCCCTGCACGTGCAAGCTGATGTCCTCCTACACTAATCGATCATCACTATTGCACACATGTACAAAAGATATTTAAAAATGGGTCCTTGTTCTCTTTAGTTATTCATGGAAAATCGATTACCTATCCCAAAAGTTCGAAACAGTGTCGAGTAATTCTAGTTGTTTATTTTCAATTGTTATTTTTTGTCAGCGCTTAGTTGGCATTAAAGAATCAGTTTTTGTGAATAAATTGTTGATAGATTACTATTTGGAGGTGCTACGTCAGCACGAGGATGTGGCACTAGATGTCGCAACACTTATTTGTCGTTTTGATTTAAAGCTTTAGCAAAACCTATTAACCTCTTACTAATTATAGTTACTAATTAATTATTACAGAAACGTTTTAAGTTGATTATTATATTTTTGAAATACTTTTTCAATTTATTAGTTGTTTTAATAAAATTACATGAAGGTTTTTTATAAAATAGGTTTATTATATATTTATTTTGTTCTTACTTTGGTAAGTTAAATTCGTTTTTAATATTTCGAAATTACTCTTTTCATGACAAAACTGTTTATTCAACTTAGATTATTAACGATGCATAATGGCACCACAGATAAAAAACATTCAGTTGATGTTTGTCTGACGGCGTGTGGTTGAATCATGCTTAATTTTGACCAATATATTATAATCATAACTAATTTGAGTACGTAATTATTTTTTAAAAATATTCCTTTTGGGGAAACTTTTTATTTAAATGACGAAATCAAAGGTTGCGACAATTTGAAATATGCCAATTTGGCACTCTTTAGGTGCGACAATAGTCAAATTTGTATAATTTATTAAGAAGAGATATCAAAAACAAATGAACCTACAAAAGTAGTCAAAGCCCGATAACTTTTCTGTAATTATACTCAAAACTTCTTCCCTTAGAGGAGCAGTGGATCCAGATGAACCGTATAACGTCAATCAATCAACGACAGGTCTAGAAGGTATACAATATGCAATGTTAAAGTGGAACAACAGAATAAGTTCCTCGAAATTTTCTTCTTCACCAATTGAAAATCATATTGTCTTTCCATTTAGGTAACTGTCACATAGTTTACTGGTAATGGCCAACTTAACCATGGACATTATTTTCTTAGAGCACCCTATATTATCTAAACGCTATACTGCAAAGTCAATTGAAAGGGTGATTACTTGTGCTTGAGGGATTATTATTACCGTATTTTAGTTTGACTAAATTACGCCCATCTTTTTATTAAAGTTGACCCGTTTTAGGGTTTTTGTTTAACCCATTTGATTTTCTCGTAATTTGCTCCTTAACCTTTCAGTTTGGACACCCTGTATATATCTTGAAACAAACAAGTTTTCTGATATGTTAAAAAAAATAAAAATGTTATCCAATAAACTGTGTTTAAAAAAGTGTCGTCTTGTATTTCTTTAAATCAACATCGGCTTATTCCGTAAAGATCAACAGTAACTAATCTTAGTAACATTATGCAATATGTTTCAGACATTTGTAGATGTAATACATTCCGGATAAGAACACACACAGAACAGGGGCATGTTGGAAATATGTACTAAGTTGGTTCCTTGAGAAGTTATAGGCATTAAAAAGTAGAGTTTTAAATTTTGAAAAAAAGTAATTTCTCAGTGATGCGTCGACTTAGGAAACCAAATTTGATAAAAGTGTAGCAAAAGTATTAACCGATGATAAATAAGGTTAAATATTATGCCCAGTTCCCCAATGTATTCTAGGATGTATTTTAACTAAGTCTGTCGTAAATGTGTTATCGACTTAAGATAGAAGTACGTTGCACGAGGATAAAAAAAGGACATTTTCCCCTGAGATCAATTTTAACTCAAAAAAAACTTCTGGCAACATAGAAATATTGTTGAATTACTTTACACTAGATGGAGCTAGTTAGCATTTTCATTCAAATTTAAGCGTTAGCGCTTGCACGGGTAGCGATTTAACAGATCGCTGCCATTGTGGAAGAATTTTTTAAAGACCAACCGGCTTAAGTTGTAAGTAGACTATTACAGTAAACATATTTCTGGACATCCACTGCTTTGTTTTTACTTAAATATTAACTGAGTATTAAAACGGCTCTATGGGAGTCTGAAAAGTGGTTTAAAAACATCAGTGTAGTTGTATATGCAATTTCGTACGTTTATTTAAAAGACTAGGGATTGGAAATTATGTATGGAACACCACTTCAGGCATATGACTACCTAGTGGTGCTCTACAGTGGGCCGTTCTTTCCCCAAAAGTACGTATGACAGACGCACCATACGGGTTGCGTAAGCCCAATAATATCCTGGAAAATATTGTTTTTGATGTCCTAAATGGTTGTTCGCTCCCACTTCAAATAGGCCCAACGGAAAAAAATCCAGCGGCGTAAAATCACAAGAATGGATTCTCTTCAGGAGACGTTGGATCCTGTTAAGAGTGTAGTCCATAAGTGTCAAAGTTATTTAAATGAGAATACAAAAAGTCGTTTACATCGCTCGATACCGGTCTATGTTGGTGGTTACTGCCTTTCCTTTGTCGTCTTTGAAGGAAAATGGGTCAATCACTTTCGGCGGATGAGGGCTCCACGACGACGTGTGGATTCTTTGACCCCCAAACTCAATAATTCTGCGTGTTGAGTAGCCATCAAGTTGAAACCATGCTTTGTCGGAGAAGATGTTTTTTTTTAAATAATTGGGTATCAGCACGCAACTGTCATTGGACCCAGTTTACAAATTCCAACCGTTGTGAATGGTTTTCAGACTTGAGCTTGTTAGTCAGCTGTATCTTGTACGTTTATAAGTTTAGATCATTTTTAAGGATTTTGTGCAGACTTTCCCTTTTAAGACTCTCCTGAGGCTCGATGGCGTATTGAAATCCTCGGATTCTCTGCCACACTTTGTCTAATCATTGCAATTGTGGAACTGGTTCGAACGGTCCAAATGCTGCTTGGCGTAGAGTAGTCTTGTATTGATCAGGTTTAAGGTTAAAGTTTAAGTTTAGACAAATTATATTTTAGACACTGTGACGTGAAGATCAAAAGTAGCTAAGATGTTATGAACTGTAGTTTTTACCTCTTTTTCCTTTTGCATTAATTATTTAGTTAGTAGGTAATTTTTAAATCGGCCACTTGAATTACTTGAATTTTGATAATGGACGCACAAGTAGCTCATACATGAGCAACACCCTAATTTTCATCTATTAAAGTACATCAAATTTACATCTGTCTTGATACATGTTAAATTTTTAAGGTTACAATTTTTGTCTTAAATCTTACAAATCGATCATTAAGGATTTGTGATCAATTCGAATCAGGGAAACACATTTTTAGTTGGTGCAACAGTATACATTTTAGACTTAAGTTTGACTTAGGAAAGGAATCTATCCTAGAATATATTCGTGCAATCTGACAATAAAAATGAAAATTAAAAAAGTAGTAGATTATTTTACTAGAAGTTAAACAATATAATTGTTGAGCTGGCGAGGCGTTAGCCAAGACAGCAAATTAAGCGAAACAATATATTATGTTTTCTTAAGCGTTTATTGCTAGTTTTCATGTGTTATTTTCAAATCTTCGAGATTCTGTAGTGTTATAGTGACGTTTTATTTACGAATCTACGAATCAAGTTGGTACTTTATTGTTACATTCATAATATGACATAACCGAGGTACCAACCTCTAAATAGTTGTGAAAACAAAAGAACCGTTGCTTTTAATGTTTAGACTGTGAAGAGCGTTTTTAGGGTCTGCGAGTAGTTCAATAATATGCCGTATTATTGTCGCTTGAAGAAAAATAGTAGATTATTTTACTTGGAGTTAAACAATATAATTGTTGAGCTTAAAAGTTTGCTAGCGAAGCGTTAGCCGAGACACTAAATTAAGCAGAAACAATTATATTTTTAACTCCAAGTGAAATATATTATTTTTGCTTCAAGCGTTTATTACTAGTTTTCTTGTGTTTATTTACAAATTTTCGAGACTCTCGAGTGTTATAGTGACGTTTTATTCTCGACGAATCAAGTTGGTACTTTACTGTTACATTCATAATATGACATAACCGAGGTACCAACCTCTAAATAGTTGTGAAAACAAAAGTACTGTTGCTTTTAATGTTTAGACAGTAAAGAGCATTTTTAGGGTCTGCGAGTAGTTCAATAATATGCCGTATTATTGTCGCTTAAAGAAAAACTATTTATTTGGTTTTAATTGATTATTTAGTTTTAAAACTTTCTTTATTTTCATATTTTTCAAAACACTAAGAAAACTCAAATAACACATACATTGTTACTATACTAATTTATACTCAAAAAATTAGAACTTCTACCCAAATAGATTTGCTGCAATACCGAATTCTAAAAGGGGGGTCCTAACTTAAGCTCAAGCTAGCACCCCCACTATGTCAAAATCAAAATAGAACTAATTTGTCCCCCGATGGTTTATTCACAATGTCAACAAATAGATTATTTTAGTACGTTATAAAGCAAAACAAAATTTTTGCCCGATGGCCGCCCGTCTGGCCGTATGTAAACAACAACAAAAATATTTATGTTTAAACAAAAGTTGTTTGTAATTCATTTATACACAAATTTTGTTTAATTAATTTTTGGTCCAATAAATAGGTATTGAGATATGACAATCAAAGTGACACTAATCGTTTAACAATTATAACAATAGCTCCACCAATATTAGTTACCGAAAAAGTATAAAGAAAGAGTTGTTGGAGATTTTATTTTCTAAGACACAACTTTAATTTTCTCTTTGTCTAAAACTTCAAGGAAGCATGCGCGAGCTAACATCGTTTTGTCCCGAAGTAGATAATTTGAATAACTGTTGGCGGTTACTGAAATTTATACTTTGATTTTACCAATTGCTTTGCTGTGGACTTCAACGTTGATTTTTTTCCTACGACGTATCCGATCTAATTATGGTAACCATTTTAACGGTTTGGACAAAAACTCCTTTAATGGAGCGTTTAACAAATTGACAAATCGAAAACGAAGGTCATAAACTCAAATTATGAATTAATTTATACCTCGATTTGTACCACGATATTTTTTCATAATCCTAATAATGACTGAATCAATCAATTTTTATACAGTGAGAACACAGGATACAAAAATGACAGCAAAACATTTCAAAATTACAGCTGGATGACATTTTGAAAATCAATTTCTTATGGAAAAAGAGTGATTCTTTCTTATTTTAAAGGTATTTTAATTTTGAATCAACCACCGAATTTAAAAACATTTTCACATGACGACAAATTTCGTTTTCAACCTCCTGGGAGTACCACAAATTATAATAAATAATTGTTGATATGGTTTTGGACTTAATCTATAATTCCCTGTAATGTATACCGTGTCCGGTAAACAAGAAATAAGGAATGGTAAATCGTTAAGAAAAATTAAAAATACCTAAATACAATTTTTCTGGAACTTTCTTAGTTTTTGAGTTAGATGCTGATTAACGGTGAAGAAGAAATAACATTTTATTGCATAAGATATCGGGTGATACAAATTCAAATATATAATTTTTTGTAGGTTATAGTCTCTTCAAAACACATCAACAGTGTTATTTTTGTCAAATTCTAATAAGCCAGTGCTGCGGTACTAGGTGTTTGAATACCGTTATTGTACCATATTCTTGAAACGCCCTGTATTTTGAAGTAATATTTTTTGTCCGAGATTCTTCCCTATTCTTTTAATCAGACTTTAATGCATCAGTGGCTATTAGTCCAATTCGGCGTTGGGTCCAAGTTTTTACACTCTCCTTAATCACCTGAGACTAAAACACGAAATACTCAAAAAAGAGGAAAAAGAAAATTGAGTTTTAGCAAAAAATAGTTCAAATAGAAGTTACAGATAATAAAATTGTAAATATTGTTATGAAGGGAAAGTCTGTGTAAATTGACAGCCCTTTTGACTTGGCAAACTATGCCCAAATTTGAATTAGAGCCATCTCTTAAAACCGGCCACCTCTATAACCGGCCAAGTTTTTCAAGTTAAAAACCAAAAACGATAAATGTAGTGGTAAAAAAGCTGGAAAACAAAGATGACAATTTTATTTTGTACAAATATGGAGGGTGATAAGGAATCATTGGAAAAAGTTAACTCCCAAGATGCTTTAAAGGCTCTCATATCAACAAGTTGCCCTTAGAATGGGTATCTAATAAAAAAGCTTGGAAGACGGTAGAGATTATGACTTCCTGGCTAAAAATCTGATAAAAAATAATAAAAGAAAATAGAAAAGTTTTATTATTTCTGGATAATGCCACGTCTCATCCCAAAGTGACTCTTGAAAATGTAAACATTGTTTTTCTACCTCCAAACACCACATCCCATTGCCAGCCACTGGATCTAGGAATTATTCAAAACTTTAAGATGGCCTACAGGAAGTTTTTAATCAAAAGGCTGCTAACATTCACAAATACCAAACGTCATTTTGAAGATGCGGAAAAAAGTATGAATTTAACCAGCGCTTTAGTTTGGATATCAGTAGCCTGGAGAAATGTTTCGCTTATTACAATTGCTAAATGTTTTGCGAAAGCAGGATTCTCGGAAAACGTCCTGCAAGAAGATTTCAATGAAGAAGACAAAATTCCACTAGCTCAGCTTTTTCCTGTATTACTAGAAGGTAATCAAAGTGTCAGTCTTGAAAATTATGCATCTATTGGTTGTGATATTTTGACCGAAAGCCCCAATTTAAGTATTCAAGATATAATCAGTGAATTAGACTATAGTGAAGGTTGTAGTTTGAAAAATAAAAGTGGTGCAGAAGAATCCGAAGTTTTTACGTCAAACAATAATAATATGGGTGAAGTGTGTGAAAAACTAAGAGAAATTTTATCAAAATTTTATCAAAATGTGAATCTTCTGTTTTACAAACTACACTTAAAAATGTAAAACAAAGCTCAAAACAAAAATATTTCACCAAAATCTAATTCAATGGCATGTATACTTATGTATGTAATTAATTATTGTAATAGGTATAACGAGCAATTAGAAAATAGGTACATATTATGTAAATGTATGTATTATGAATTCAATATGTATAACTCTTCTATTATTATATCGTCTAATTATTTAATATTGCATCGGCATATTTCATACTTAAAAGATTTTAATAAACAACGCATAGAAATAATTGTTTTACCTCCCAATAACGGCCACCTCTATATACCGGTCAGTTTTGCAGCAAATTTTAGTGACCGCTATTTAGAGGTTTTACTATATAAATAACACAAATTAGTTCTAAATTTGATAGATAAGGTTGTCAATTTTGTTTCTTCTTTGGGAATTTTTTTTTTCGAGTTTTCGGCGAAACTGTTAAAATCTATCTCAAAATATAGAGTGTGGTTTTGTACAAAAACGCTAAAACAGTCTTATTAAACCGCTTTTAATGAACTTAAATATATCGCTTCTACCAATCTTATGCTATAACGTTGCAACAGTGATATGTTAACAAATTTGAAACAAATCAGAAGTGTTTGATTATTGTGGATATTATAAATTGTTTATTTAACTAAATCTTTCACACAATTATCAACATCTTAATATGACTTTGATTTTGTAGGTCTTTGTTTTAATACTGCAGATTCTTCATTCTCCTCCTTTTAATTTCGTTTCTTAACAGAAGTCAAAGTATTAACAATAATGCCACATGCTCCTACAGTTTACTATAATAAATTAAATGTAATAATAATAATAATAATAATAATAATAATAATAATAATAATAATAAACGTCTTTATTTATCGAAAGATAAAATAATTGCATATAGTCTGGGTGCCCACCGGCATAAAGTATCATTTTTAAATAACCAGCTGTAAGTTTTTGAATGGCTTAATTACTAGTCTGACAAGATGTTTCTACCGTTTTTCTCGAAACTGTAGCGTTTCCTCATAATCTAGTCTTTAAGGCGCATTCAATTTTCACGCGTCGGACTGAAAAATCGGAAAATATTTGTTGTCGGACAATTTGATATTTGAATTTTGCATGTTTTAATTAACCAATCCTGAAAAATTTTGGTGATTATCAATACATTTTTTAAACTTAAAATTTTAACATGTTTGAGTTGGTGGGCACCCTCAACGGCCCAAAATTTTTGTCGAACAAATTTTTTTTGCCCGTTTCACTAATTTTTCTTGCGATTACTTTCTTTAAACATAAGTTATCAACAAATTTTAAAAATTATAAGAGAAGACGTCTTCCAGACGGAAATTATAAGGAAACGCCCCAGATTCGAGAAAAACGGTAGAAACATCTTGTCGGACTACACATAATTAAACCACCCTAAAACTTACAGGTGGTTATTTATAATTGATACTTTGTGTCGGTGGGCACCCAGACTAGTACTTTTAATTTATAAAATACCTACATAACTGACGTAAATGACATCAATACATCACAGCTGTCAACGCTGTCACGTACGAAACCTTTTATTAACTTTTATTAAATGCGGGAGATATAAAATATTACCTCCCGCGAGAAGAAATGGACCATTTTGCTCCCTCAAAATGGGGAGGAACGTTGTATTTTTTATGCAGTGAGTAGAAAAAAATGGAAATAAGCGCTGATTATTCCGATTTAAAAAAAACAATCCGGTTGATATGAGTGACTTTTAGGCGTTGATTGAAATTCAATCAACGCTTTAGGCCAATAAGTATTTTGCCGGTACTGTTTAAAATTTTAGAACAAATTGTTAACCTCCATCTAATAGAACGTCTTGAGGCTTACAATATTTTGCCATCTTTTCAATCTGGCTTTATAAAAGGCTATAGTTGCACTACAGCTTTATTAAGTATTACGGATGACATAATCAAATACATTGATGATATTAAGATGGTAGCTCTAGTAATGTTAGACTACTCTAAAGCGTTTGACCTAATCAATCACAACATACTGTTGGCTATTTTAAGACATAGTGGCGCTGACACAAACGTTTGCAAGTTTTTTAAAAATTATTTATCCGGTCGTTCAACAAAGAGTAAAAATTAAAAATGACGTTTCGTCAAAATTAGAGGTTACTTACGGTGTACCTCAAGGATCAATTTTGGGGCCTACCTTATATGCTATAAACACTTTTAATTTATTCAAACCAATCAAATATAGCAAAGTTTATTTTTATGCGGACGACACTCAATTATACTTAGGTGTCCCTTATCATGACTTATCTAATGCATCTGCTCTCTTAAATAAAGACGTCAGTAATCTCATATTAACTTCAGAATATCACTGCCTAAAAGTCAATCATACGAAATCTTATGTTATGATATTTGGAAGTAAACGTTATCTATCTAAAGCAAACGAAAAATTTAATGTTTTGATCAAAAACAGCATGATAAATCCTACTACGATTACTAGAAATTTAGGTTTGTACATTGATACTGATATCAGGTTTCGTGAGCACATATCCAAGTTAGTTTAGAAATCTGATGGAATTATGAAAGTATTATACAGTAACCGCGCTTTCAAAAACAAGAAGTCTAAATTAATTTTATGTGAAGCATTGATACTTTTATTATTTAATTTCTGTAGCCCGGTTTACTAACTAAAATCGAGACGGATCGCATTCAGAGAGTTCAGAATTGATGTTTGCGGTTTATTTATAATATCAAAAAAATGGTGTCACATAAGTCAAAAACTAAAAGATGCTAATTGGTTGAATATGCGTAATCGACGAATTCTCCAAGCTAACACCTTGTTTTATAAAATTATAAATAATCGAATACCAAGTTATTTATTTGAGAGACTAAATTTTCGTACTGACGTGCACAACCTTAATCTTAGATCTACTTATACCTCAACTTCATAAAACAGGATTCTTTAAAAGATCATTCTCTTTCAATATCTATAAAGAGTTTAATACCTACATAACGAATATTGTGGCATCTTCGGCTACTAGTTTCAAATTTAAACTCCGTAAAATTTAATAAATGAGCAATAAAAATAAGATCTCACACATTACAATTTAATATGATTTATATATTTCTTTAGTGTTTTAGCTTAATTTCTTTTTCTTTTCTCCCTGTACCAGGTTCATAAGGAAGAGCAGATGACACTTTGTGTTTATCTGATTATGCGCCTATTGGTCTGTAAATATTAAATTGTTTTTTATTCTTTTTTCTCTCGTCCCTTTTTGTAATATTACGCAGACTAATAAAGAATGTATTATTATTATTAAATAATTTCATTTGTTAATTTTACAAGTCAAATTCTCTTTTAATAATTATGTATTAATAAAAAAATACAAATACCTATCTTTATAATGTAAGTAGCTATACTGATGATTCGCCTAACTACTAGTCTAAAAGAATCACATAATTAACTACAATTAGAAACCACGAAAAAAAAAAAACAATAAAAATTTTTTTTAAAATAGTTGAATTGAATCGTTTACGGAACATTATATTTAAACTCTGGATTTATTATCAATAAAAACATTACATACTGTAATTGTGTCGAAGCGGTTTGTATGTACTGTGCACATTTGTTATAATTTTTAATTTTGTTATATATTTGATTCTTTCAAGTTATGAATTTAGAGCAATCAGATATTAGACGAGTTTCAGTTAAACCATGTGGCTTTCTAGGTTACCTTCTTCTGTACAAGGTATTCTCGTTGCACTTAGCGAGGATCTCTGTGGTCTTTCTGTTGTAGAAGGCAAAATTATGAACATACCTAATCCTACATGTATAAACTCTGTATTAGTAGAACCTACGAAAGATTCTCAGCTAGAACAACAAATTTCACAACTTACAAAACAGATAAATGACAGCTGTCGTTCATCAACGAAATTGTGAACGTATGTTTAGACAATATCCATTTTATAGAAGTCGCAGTCAATCTAGATATAAAAAATATAACAGCCATCGAAAAATTTTTGATTTTATCATACCAATTTTGGCTCAAAAGCAAGAAAATGCAATCCTACCTGTTCATTTAATAATTCAGAAAACTAAACCGGCATTGATCACAAGGCCAAAACAGTGACCGCTTTAATCAAATACTTTTGG
This sequence comes from Abscondita cerata, assembly GCA_030710515.1. NCBI lineage: Eukaryota > Metazoa > Arthropoda > Insecta > Coleoptera > Lampyridae > Abscondita > Abscondita cerata. The sequence continues at coordinate 196,023 of JALBCR010000408.1, forward strand.
CCGACAAACACTAAATCCTTTTAATTGATACTGGGGCTGACATTTCAATAATTCCAAAAAGTTTCTGCCCTAGAGCAATAACTCTAGATAAATTAATACTTTTTGCAGCTAATAATATTAAAATAAGTACATATGGATCTAAAATGTTAACGCTTAATCTTAATCTACGACGTACTTTATTTGGTCTTTTGTAATACCAGATATTAATCAACCTATCATAGGAATTGGTTTTCTAAAGAAATTGAGCTTGCTCGTAGACGTAAGGAAAAGCAGTTTAGTCAATGCAGAAACTAATCTGCCCTTCTTTTGGTAAAATTTGTAATATTGAACCTATTTTTAGTAATATTTCCCTGTTTCTGGGACAATTCACAAACAACAAACAATATACAAAATTCTGCAGTGTGTCATCATGTTGAAACAAAGAACCTACTGTTTTATCTAGACGTCACCGTCTGTCACAAGAATTTTTTCAAGCAGCGAAACAAGAATTCAAAAATCTCTCCAAATTACGTCAAAAAATTGAACAGGGAATGACGCCCTTGTAATGACTTTCAAAAAACAGCAGTCACTACTAGCTAGTACTACTCGGTCTTTTCGAATTCATGTATATGCCATTTGGACTACGTAACGCAGGACAAATATTTCAAAGATTTATCAATCAAGTATTGTCTGGTTTAAATTTTTGCGTGGCATATTTCGGTGATGTATTGATGTATTGAAATGCGGTTGTTTAATAATGCCACGACCAAAAACAATTTCGCAAGTTGAACGTTTTTTAGCAATTTTAAATTTCTACAAACATTTTTTACTACACAAGCACATTTAAATGACTTCTTAAACGATTGCTGCATTTGGAAAATGTAAAACAAGTTTATCCAATGCTGCAACTCTTAGGTATCATATTCCTGGTTAAGAATTGTCTCTAATGGTCGATAGTTCTGACATAGCCTTTGGAACTTATTCTTCAAATACAAAGAACTAAAGGTCCTAAACCTATTACATCTTTTTCTAGCAAACATTACCCAACAGAACAGAGATACAGTACAACGCCATGAGATTCTTGCTTATATACTCTGCTGTTAAATATTTTCAACACAATGTTGAGGGTCAATGTTTTTCCATTTATATAGATATCGACCCTTAACTTTTGTATTAAGTAAACATTCAGACTACTTGTCGCCTAGACATTTAAATTTTATTGCACAGTACAGCACAGACATTAGACACATTTCAGGGGAAAATAAAGTAGTTGCAGATGCATTATCGTGAATACAAACAATCGACACTAATTCCCAAGATTCGACCATATACTTCACTAAATTTTCATGCACAACCTGCCGCATCCTGGAATTCGCGCCACAGAAAAATTGTTTTAGAGCGTTTTGTATAGCCTTTAGTTTCTAAAGCTGTAACTGCATGAACTCGATCATGTATTTATTGTCAACGAACAAGTATCTCGACACACGAACACCTCAATTCAACCGTTTCCTCTTCCGAAATGATGATTTGACCATGTCCATTTAGATTTGGTGGATTCCCTACTACATTCCAAACATTTTTCATAATGGGTATTTTTTTTTTTTTTCTGTAATTTTAGTAGGCAGATTATTCAAGGAAGAATTTTTTTTTTGGAAAAGAAATTTGTAGTTTTTTTTTTTTTTAAGGAAAAAATTTTAAAAAAAAAGAATTAAATAAAAATTTTTTTCAAAATATTCTTTTTTTTTTTTTATTTGTATATTTTTTGTTTTTTTTTTTTTAACCCCCTTTTTATTTTTTTTTTTTTTTTATAAAAAAAAAAAAAAATTAAATTAAATTTAAATTTAAATTAAAAAATTAAATTAAAATTTTAAAAAAAAAAAAAAAATTTTTATTTTTTTTTTTTTTTTTTAATTTAGAAAGAAAAAAAGAAAAAAATTAAAAAAATTAAAAGGAAATTAAATCTAAAAAATTAAATAAAAAAAAAAAAAAAAAAAAAATAAAAAAAAAAAAAAAAAAAAAAATAAATAAAAAAAAAAAAATTAAAAAAAATAATTTTAAAATTTTAAAATTAAAAAAAAAAAAAAAAAATTAAAAAATATATTTAAATTTTTGTTTTTTTATTTAATTTTTTTTAAAAAATAATTTAAAATTTTTTGTATTTTTTTTTTTAAAAAAATTTAAAAATTTTTTTTTTTTATAATTAATTTATAATAAGTAACTCTGCAACTGTTGCCGGCCAAATCTAAAGATGCATATATAAAAGAATTTGGTACCTTTAATGAATGGAGAGAAAAGAGAGCAAACATCATAAACGAGGACGTCCTGTTGGCTTATTTTTAAATGTAAGAAGCAAGTTTGCCTCCTCGTCGATGTGACGAAATATTCAATGTTAAGAGCAACTTTGAATGTGCATAGAAATATTGACATATCAAAATACGGCAAATTAATTGCTTATCTCAAGAGCCAATCAAAAAACTACAAGCAAAGAAGGCAAAAGTGCTTGAGAGGGGACACATCGAACAATTTTGAAAACAGCATCTGATGAAAAGTACTTAATGATGAAGGTACAACCAATTTTCTTTTCTTTTGTATTGGTATCTTAATTATTTTAAATATTTCTAGGTTGCTGTCATAATGGGTGTTTGTGGAGGTTTACGATGCAATGAACTGGTAAACTTAAATATTGAACATGTGAAAGATAAAGGATCTTTTATCTACGTGTCCATCCCAGAAACAAAGACCAATATGTCAAGAAGTTTCACTGTATTAGACGAAGGATTCTCTGTTAATGTTATGGAGATATGCAAGAAATACATACGCCTACGTCCTAAAAGTACTATTTCGCAGGGAAGATTTTTTTGCGATATATAAATTCAAAATGCACCGTGCAACCTGTGGGAATTAACACTATTTCCAGAATCCCTCACAGATTGCTTCTTTCTTAAAACTTCTAGACGCTAAATCCTACACGGGCCATAGTATGCGCCGTTCTTCGGCGACTCTGTTGGCTAATGCTGGTGGTGATATTCTCACTCTTAAGAGGCACGGAGCGTGGAGGTCATCTAGTGTTGTTGAGGGGTATATAGAAGAAAGCGAATCAAATAAAATCGATATTGCTAGAAAAATTCAAGGAAAATCCAGCACAATGCAAGAGATCTCCCGCGATGCAGTCTTCCTCAAACGTGGTTTGTGTAAATGTAAATCCTGATATTGCAAATAAGTTTACTTTTGATGTTAACGTGAATGTTAATATTAATGTTAATAAATAATTACTAAATTTTCTGCAAATTTTTCTTGAATTTTATATATTACAAAACACTAATGTTTTATGGAATATAAAACACTAGTGTTTTATAGGTGTTATAATACGTTTCATAACGGCATAATAATAGCTCTATAATATGGTGATTGTGGATAAAAAAATTATTAAATAACTTCACTTGTTAATTTTACCGTTGTCAAATTCTCCTTTAATAAATATGTATTAATCAAAAAATACAAATACCAATATTTATAGTGTAAGTAGTTACATTGATGATCCGCCTAACTACCAGTCTACAAGAATCACATAATTAACTACAATCGATATTACAGTGAACCTATTTTAATTTTTTTGGTAGAAATTAGTGCTAAATTGTCATCAGTTATTTTGTTAACTTGCACAAAGTGGGGGTGCCAACTTTACTGACGTCTAAATTCTACTTAAAAGAGGCCTTGTGTACTATTGAGAAAACAAAATTTGAGGCACTGTTGAAAGTTAAACGAGAAGAACTACGTTAAATAAGTATTTTTCACACTAATCTTTCTTAAATCTAATTAATTCACAGAGGTCAGGTTACTAATGTTTAACCGTTAAGGGAAATTACTATTTAACGTAGTTATGCTCATTTAATTTTCAAAAGTGTCCCAAATTTTGTTTTCTCAATGGTACAACAAATTATATTTACTTTGCATATTGTTGTTATGCTAGTTTTAGATTATTTAGTTTTCATTCATACTTTTTTCTTAACGTCATTACATGTGTGAAATATTTTGTAAAATTAAATTAAATGTATTATATTAATAATATGTAAATTTATTTGAAGCGCCCACTGATTAAATTTGTTTTATTCGTTCTTGAACTGCTTGATGGCAAATAAGAGAAATTCTGTTATATGTCATGTAAATTTATAAATAAATAAACATTTAATACTTAAAAAAATTTTGTCTTAGTGAATCTGTGTATCATACGAGACTAAAGTTTTGGCATGTAAAATTAAACCAATTTAACTCTAATATAAATTTCCTTCTAAAACGCGAAGCTTACACGTGCTTTGTTTTAAAATGCACAAATTGTGCCGATGGGAGTGAATAAAAAGAATAATTAAAATTCCTAATTGATAGAATTGTGTATATGAAATCACGTGGCAGTATTTAACTATACATAAATGTGATAGTGTAATATAACATATATTATTTAAACTACAATAACATTTTCCCAAGTGCAACTCGCTTTCCATGAATTTTAGCCAGGCAATCTTTGTATGTTGTGCTCTAGAGAACTTAGATAATAATTTTGATCAAATTGCTATTAATTATTCGGTAGTCTTAACTCTATTTGGCTAATCAAGGCATCCCACAAACATCTCAAGTAGTTTTTAATTCATTCTTAAAAAAGGAAAAAAGCAATTAGAAAATTTATATTGAATTATATTATTAACGATTTAAAAAAAAATGTACAAAGGATGAAACGAAGCGAGGTCGAATAATAGACTATTCTCTCGGCAAGCAATTTTTGGTTCAAAACAATTTGTTCCGTGTCAGGTTTTTCTCACGTAAAAAGTAAATTCGTAATTATATTTTGAAGTTCTCGAAGTGCACGAGCTTTCTAACTACAAAATTCAGTTGCGCGTCAGGTGTGATATTTTCTGCTATTGTAGTCCTAAGAAAGAAACGTATTACAAATTTCAATATGTTTTACTACAAAACTTTGAACACAAATATTAATAGTAAGATTAAATTCAATGCTTTCTTTTTATTGTTACAACCTTGTTTACGTTGATATTTGAAATTGATTTATAGGTACTTTTTCAATTAAAAATAATTACATATATCTTGAAGGCGAATTAAACTAAATATTATTTGTTCAGTAATTTATTTTTACTATAGAATTTCAGGAGGATATGTCCAAACAAAATTACCTTAATACATTTTTTTAATATTTCTCTAATTAACAAAATTACAAAGTTTCTATAATTTTTTTAAGTACATGGTTTCATTAATTATTCAAAATACAAAGATTCCATCCTCATTAGACAGTAGATATAAAAGCAAGGGTACTAATTTAATTGTTTCGTTTTTTTAATTTTGGGTCGATGAAGATTGTTTAATAATTTTATTTTCCACGTGTTTCTTTAGTTGGTTTCTGATCTTTTCCTTCCCTGATATTTGAACTGTTTGTTGAAACTTATCATTTGTTCTTATATTATCTTTTAGCATAATTGAAACGATAGAGGAAAGCTTTAAATTGCTTACCCAGTTCTGCTATTTTTCCGTTTTCTTCTAGATGTAGATGGTCTTAGTGTTAGAGTAATTTTTTATATTTAATTTGTGTAATTCTATTGTAAAATTGCTTTTGTTCATGTTGGATATAATGCTAATTTAGGTTTTAGTTGGGTATGTAAATAAATGATAAATGAAGTTCATTTTCTATGTGTTTAAGTATATTTGTTTTGGTATTTTAAGGTTTTTTGTCAAATTTTCTCGTTTGTTTTCGTGGTCATAGATGTGTTTAACTGATTATCAACATCGTTATTAATTAATAGATTTCTTAATTTTTTTATTGGACTTTCTTAAGGAGTTGACTATGGAATTGATCAAACATACACAATGTTCCTTATTAAATCGATGTTTCGAGAAATAGGTCCGGTCATTATCAAAGCATCTATTTATTACTCAAGGAAGCAATACAGAGTTAGAACAAGAATAACAATTATTTTAATTTAATATCATATCTAATACTGGAGTTATTTTTAATTTAGAAACTTACAAAAGGAAACTAAAATAATTTTTATGTACACTCATGAAATTTAAAACTTGGACACCACAATTTCTGTAAACAAAAGTTTGCACATTGTGAAGCGGGCTTAAGGGTATCATTTACAATTCTAACAGCAGGTAGTCTCAGCAGGGGTTATCTTATAGAAGGACTGTAGAATGAATCATTACACTAAGCACGTTTTAGAAAATAGGTAATTTACGTTGCTTACTTAATTTTTTCTTTAAAGAATATATTTGAAAGTATCGCTAATTAAACACCATAGCTCGATTAATTATCGAATCAAACTTTTGTTTAGGAAATGTTTACAAAATAAAATTAGAAATAATTTTGATTTAAAAAAACGTCTACAAGCAATAACTTTTAAATTAAATCAAAAACTAAACATGGTTATTTGGGTTGACTGATTATTACTTATTTTTAAATAAATCTAACCTACTATTTATTGTAAGTTATTAAAAAAAATCATTAAACTCTCTATTCATTATATTTAGTCCTTACGAAATGTATATTTTATGACGTTTCATTTTTTTCTGTAGTTAATATAAGAAGTAAAAATAAAAACTAAGGCAATTGTTATTGTCAACGTATATAGATACCAAGTTATAGTTTAAAATTAAATGAAAACTTTTTTTTAAATAAAGGTATTACTATATAAATAAATATAAGAAATCAATAATGGGTGTGACCTCCATTATTATTGATACATTCTTGGAGGCGTCTGCTCATAGACGCTATCAAGGTATCAATATAATTAATATTAATCGTTTCCCATGCGGTATCAATGGCTGAAATTAGTGCATTTCGGTGTACTGGTATAAAATTTGGCCCTTGTTGTCTTCGGATAACAGCAAGTATTCGAGCCCATGCTAATAGGAACATCATTTTATTTTGCATTCTTCAACACTGATTAATTTAAAACATTTTCTTCTGTCAACTCCATAATATTACCTAAAACACAACAACCCACAAAGGGAGGACAAAAAATAAATAATTTAATTCTCCAGCATAAGTTTGTTCGCCGTTTTGTTTTAGATTCGTCCAAACCTGCAAACGCATTCGCGGCGGGAACGCCGCAAACCGTTCGTGGAACAATCAGGACTTGGGAATCTGTTCTAAAATTCGTTGTTCTGTTTGTTCCTCGGTTTGTTGTTCAGGTGTGTATGAAGCTTTACAATAAGCATATTAATATGAACTATATCTTATGAAAGGAGAGTTATGTAACTATAATTAACGACTTAACGTTACGTTAGTAGATTCCATTTACTATTTACACATATTTTCTTGGAACATTCGATAATTAACTATCGGGATATGATGACCCTATACTTCGCAGGTTGTGCAACTGGATACAAGCAAATAACTTGGAGCTGTTACCCTGGCCAGCAAAAGCCCGAAACCAACAGAAAAACACCAAAAACTGCACTAAAACTTTACTCGGACACGTGTTTCAACAGCTAAGTTGTTATCATCAGCGATACCGATACTAAAAATAAAAACAACGGGAAGCTTATATATACTATCTGCTTATCACGCATCGTTAAACTTAATTGATTCTTAGATAAGCTTAAATAACTCTATGGCAATTTTCAAGCATATGCATGGCAACACTGGACCTATCTGTGCGATGATATTTGACATGAGCTACGTGCTCTTTAAAACGAGTTTAATAGGTCTCTTGGTTTGCCCTATATATACTTGGTTACAGTCTTTACAATTAATTTTATATATTCCCGATTTATCACACATTTCTATTGGGTCTTTCGGATTGCCTAAAAGATTTTGAAAATTGTTACTACTAGAGGTTTTAAAGAGCACGTAGCTCATGTCAAATATCATCGCACAGATAGGTCCAGTGTTGCCATGCATATGCTTGAAAATGGCCATGGAGTAGGCGACATTGAATTAATTAAGAAGGTAATGTAAAGACTGTAACCAAGTATATAGGGCAAACCAAGAGACCTATTAAAACTCGTTTTCAAGAGCACGTAGCTCATGTCAAATATCATCGCACAGATAGGTCCAGTGTTGCCATGCATATGCTTGAAAATGGCCATAGAGTAGGCGACATTGAATTAATTAAAAGGTATATAATAAAAACAAACTTGATTCTTATGAAAGTTTAGAATTTTTAAAAACAGAAATTTGCTTATGAATTATGATGATAACGGTCCATTAGGATTTTTCGGAATTATTTAAGCTTATCTAAGAATCAATTAAGTTTAACGATGCGTGATAAGCAGATAGTATATATAAGCTTCTCGTTGTTTTTATTTTTAGTATCGGTATCGCTGATGAAACACGTGTCCGAGTAAAAGTTTTTGGTGCAGTCTTTGGTGTTTTTCTGTTGGTTAAATAGACGCTGCAGTTGGTGTTCTTTTCCATTGAAAAAGCCCAGATTTTAACATTATCGAAAATGTTTGGGCACGAATACTTGCTGTTATCCGAAGACAACAAAGGCCAAATTTTATACCAGTAAACCGTAATGCACTAATTGCAGCCATTGATACCGCATGGGAAACGATTAATAATAATTATATTGATACCTTAATAGCGTCAATGAGCAGAGGCCTCCAAGAATGTATCAATAATAATGGAGGTCACACCCATTATTGATTTCTTATATTTATTTATATAGTAATACCTTTATTTAAAAAAAACGTTTTCATTTAATTTTAAACTATAACTTGGTATCTTAATTATAATTATGTAATAAATTCTTGTCAAAAAACTAAATATATACGTTGACAATAAGAATTGCCTTAGTTTTTATTTTCACTTTTATATTAACTACAGAAAAAATGAAACGTCATAAAATATACATTTTGTAAGGACTAAATATTATGAATAGAGTTTAATGATTTTTTAATAACTTACAATAATTAGTAGGTTAGATTTATTTAAAAATAAGTAATAATCAGTCAACCCAAATAACCATGTTTAGTTTTTGATTTAATTTAAAAGTTATTGCTTGTAGACGTTTTTTAAATCAAAATTATTTCTAATTTTATTTTGTAAACATTTCCTAAACAAAATTTTGATTCGATAATTAATCGAGCTATGGTGTTTAATTAGCGATACCTTCAAATATATTCTTTAAAGAAAAAAATTAAGTAAGCCACGTAAATTACCTATTTTCTAAAACGTGCTTAGTGTAATGATTCATTCTACAGTCCTTCTATAAGATAACCCCTGCTGAGACTACCTGCTGTTAGAATTGTAAATGATACCCTTAAGCCCGCTTCACAATGTGCAAACTTTTGTTTACAGAAATTGTGGTGTCCAAGTTTTAAATTTCATGAGTGTACATTAATTACTTACTAAAAGAATAGATGTGCACAAAAAAGTCACAATAATAAAATTGGGATATTTATTAATTACTATAAATAAACAAAAGACAATTGACAACCACATTGTTATTGTTGCATAGTTATCTTGAGATAAAGATATTATTGTGTTTTTTATAGAAATTTTAAACCGGCGTAGATTACAACAGGTTTCTAGACCACTTGAACGGATTACACAAGAAAATCAAATTTACAATAGAAAAAATTTTGTTTTTCTGTTTTGGGTCGCTTACAGAGCTATAAAAGCACCCAAAGTTTTGAGTTCTTTTATAGAAATAGAACAATTTTTATTCCGAACGGTGGTAACACTTATAACGTCCAAGCTGTCATTACGTTCGGTGTGCATTAATTTAAATCATAATTAATGTTCAGTAGATTTATTTATCTACTTATTTTTATTTCCACCCAATTTTTTTAATGAAACATGATAAATGTACTAATTAAACTTGAACTAGCATTTAAACCAAAGCTTAATAAAAATATTGCCACCTTAGCAATTACACTTCAAAATTCCCTTAATTTAAAAACTAGCAAAATTTTATCTTAAAATCAATCTGAAAAACCCAAAATAGAAAAAAATAGTATAAAGAATTTGTTTCAGAATACATTTAAGCGACTCGTACTTTTCAAACTGTACTCATCTTATAAAATGCGTCTTCTGAAACTAGTTCTTTAATATACTGTTATTGGTTCCATCCTACTTTTTAACAATCTTTTTTTTTAACTGCTCACACTTTTACCCTCTCCTAGTGCCGTTTCTGCCCTTTTTTTAAATTTGTTCAGTACCTTCTCTTGTTTCAGTTGGGCTAAATTCCATTATCATTAATAGTTTGATTCCTAAGTATTTGTTTGACCATTACACAATAGCTAATGCGGTATATCCCTTGTGTATCTTTTGGTTTAGTTCATAAAATCTTTGTTCATAATTTTTACGAAAGTGTCCATATTAAGCCATTAAACGAAGGCGAGTGGTTCAAGAAAACGAATGTGAAATTTGCTCTCTAAAACGTGTCGTACACGAAATTTTTTTGACTGCCACAAACAATGGCACCCATTCAAAATAATATTAATAAGTATTGCAATACCTTTAACTATGACTTTAGGTTCTAACTATAGATTAAATATACTGAGTGATTTAGTTTGGTGTTCCTCTAGACAATATCTTAAGCTTTTTCCATTTTTTGGGGTTTAACTTTCCAAGTACACTCAAAACAGGAAAATTTGTACAATGTTACATTTTTGGTTTTTGCTTTTGATTTTTAAAGAATCCACCATTAATAGTTTTGCAACTCTTCCTTTAGATTTCTTTTACCTTTTCTATCCAATGTCGTTGGTTTAATGGATCTAGAGAACTCTGTTGATTTTAGATGCAAATTTACTCACCCAGGACTTTCTAACACTCCTCTGCCCTCCAAAGAGGCCTTTGCCTCTTGTTGAAAATGACATATCAGTAAGCATTTTAATTTACAATATTTAAACATTGTTGGTAAGCATTTGTAGTTTTACTTACGACAGTCTTTTCTCTAAACATAGTACCAAGTTGTATAGAGGGTGAGAGGGGTGCATAGCATCCGGGTGGCAAGTTAGAATGGCGGCATACTGATAAGAGTTTAGGCTACGTATAAGCAATCCAGTTACCAATTTTAATTAATACAAATGCCTTTTATATTTTCCAGTTACACTTTTGTTATGAATAAAGGGCCGATTATATGCAATGCGCATATATTTTATCGTTTTATTGTGTGCATATACAGGGTGGCCCAGTAGTCCGTGGAAGGTGGATATCTCGGAAAATATTGGGGTTAGAAAAAAACTTTTGCAATGAAAGTTGTGCAAATCAATGAATTATCTCACTTTTTCCGGAAAAATTGACGTTCCGAAAAAATTAAATAAATCAGTTATCCTGGAATTATCCAACGGCGATTTTGCAGCTTTAATATGCATTACATGTGCTAACTACAGGTAGTTGTTCACCTTTCTAACCTCTCTAGGTTTTGAGTAACAGTTATTTAAATTAAACTCCCTAAATTCATTTTTCAAATAGCACCACGTAATTTTTATGTGCCGTTGAACATAGAATCTCATAAGCTTTCTAATGATAAGATTGTAGGTATCTAACTCTTATTTAAAAATCCGTAAGAGTTAGATACCTACAACTAAACTGTAAGTTGTATAAAAAAATTGTATAATAAAAGTTGTTTGTAAAATTAAAATAAACAACTTTTCCATTTAAATTTTGCATTAAAAAATATTTACATCGCGAAAAAGTGAAATAACCTTTTTGGAACTTTAGCGCCACCTACCGTGTGCATTTCTTGTTGTACAGCATTGCCCCAATAACATTAATTGTAGATCTCAACGTTCTCTACATTTTGTCATCAATCGATTTTTGTAAAATACATACATTTTGAGAAAAATGTATTTCAAAATTTTTTGCTATTTTTTTTGAGTTTTCAAAAAGACGCACCAAGGTAGCACATGCCAATCGTAAAGGCAGCTTAAGTACGTCATTCTTCAACAATTAAAACAACTTTTACCCTTGCGGCAGTTTTTTCATCACTCCATCGACAGATTGACTGAGCTATATGAAGAAGACTCCTAATACTGTGACTGTAAAACCAGTATCGGGCACAAGGTGGGAGAGCAGAGTAGGATGCTATTGAAACACTTAGATTTAATTTAGAAAAAAAAATATCATTAATTAATAAAATAAAATCCTTTAAATTTGTGTGTTCTATAGTGATTTGGTATAAAATTGTATTATAAATAATCTTTATAAGTAAAATTATGAAAAAATCTAATATTATTTTACCAGAGGCAGTAAAAATTCTAAATAAAATTCATAATTATATTATTGAATTAAGATCAGAAAGTGGTTTTACTGACATATTGCTGATGGCATAGACTGTGAAATTAGGTTTTCATCTGTAAGTTCCGTTAACTCAAGAAAAACAATATTTTATTTGATTACGAACATAAGGATGAACCAGATGAATCGCCAGAGTTAAATTTTAAACTTTTATTTTTATATTCTGGATGTAGCATTATCAAAATTTTAAGTGATAGGTTTCAACAGTTAAATGACTTTAACGACTCTTTTGATTTTTTTAAATAATCTAACTTCCATAACTACAAATGAAGAAGAATTACTTAATTGTTGCAAGGATTTAAAAACGAAAACTAATTGATCCATCCGCAAATGAAATGGATATTAATTCAATTGATTTGTGTAATGAAATAATAGTTATTTATGTATCAAGGTACTTAAGTTTGATTTTTCATGACGAATGTGTTTTAGTTGCAAAGGCGATAGCCGAGGCAAATAAAACACGTGAGTCATGAAAAGAACTTTAGTGTCGAGGTACATATTATATTTTTTCCGAAATAGCAAAATGTGAACAAAATCAGACAATTTTATAACGTTCTTTAAGTAGCTAATGTAATCAGCAGTTTTCTTTTTTACGTCAAATGTTCCAACCGCGCATGCGCGATTCTACAGTTTACATACATTTTACACATCTCTACCGGCGAAAATGTGAACTTTAAAATCGTCGTATAATAAATTACTTTAGTGCCGATTTGATTTACTTTACTGCCGATTTTTTTGTACTTTAGTGACGATTTTGGAAAAAAATATTATTTATTTGCAGTAAACTTGTATTTGTACGTTTTCAAATTTATCTGTGGCACTATGCATTTTTTAACAATGCCCGTTACTATTGCTCATGGTGGAAGATCGACAATGAGCCATTAAACACTTATAAATTTGGCAGCAATAAGCATTGTAGAAGAAATTTGCAGGACTTAAATGTAACGGACTTGATTAGAGAGTTTGTTATTAAAAAAGCAAGGAAATTTGCTTTTTACTACACCTAAATTATTTTTCTACTCCTGTATTGTAATTAATATATTAGAGTTTTACAATTTGTACTCTAATGAAATTTATTATGATACAAATTTTTATTGCAATAGAGGAACCAATCGAATTGCGACATCACGTAATTATTAAATGTTCCATGAGTAGGATACAAATTCAGAACCAATAGAAATACACCGTTGTCTATTGTACTTTATCCACTGATGCTGTGGCTGAAAGTCAAACATAAATTTAGCAAATTTGACAATTCGTAACCTATAGCAGTACTGCTAAATTATAAAACTAGCGTTTGTATTTAACATTAAAGGGTCGTAGAAAAAACAGTGTATGCAATTCGCATGTAATGGCTATTAAGACACTCGCTCATGCCTTAATAGTAAGCAGTTCATACTCATTGCCTAATATACTATTGTTTATGTTTTGGTTTTATCAGTAAGTTAACTAGTAAAATGTTTCAAAATTTTAGTAGAAATTAATTTAGTTTTCAAATAAATAGTTTATTAATTAGAGCTTTAATATGTTTAAATAGTATATCTGAAGTAAATGGGCATATATTAATGTAAATTTAATATTTTTTTTGTTTTTTATAATAAAGTAGCTGTCCCGGCGCGCTTCGCTACGCCAAATAAAAGAATTGTTAGCAGTTATCTACGGAAACCCAATATGGCGAAAAATGAAATTTTTGCATCACGTCGCGAGCATAATAAATTTTTTTTGAACAGTCATATTTCCACTGATAATTGAAAGCACTGATAACGAAATAGATAGGTACTCACTTGTTGAACAGTTTGCAACCACTTGTTGATCAATTACTTTGATGATAATATATTTTTTTCACTTTCACTCGGCTTTCGTTTGCCGCACGTTGTTGACTATCAAGAATGCGAACTCAAATGTGCCAAATCAATCACAATAAGAACCGTTGCGTGCATATACATTTGCATTCGATCAACGTCTCATTTATCTGATTTTAACCCATTTCCTCCCGAAGAGAAGCAAAAAGCATCACTGATTTTCAAAAATCATATCTTCAAAGTATGCGTCCGATCGCAAATTTTTTTGAAAAGGTACACTCATGAAATTTAAAACTTGGACACCACAATTTCTGTAAACAAAAGTTTGCACATTGTGAAGCGGGCTTAAGGGTATCATTTACAATTCTAACAGCAGGTAGTCTCAGCAGGGGTTATCTTATAGAAGGACTGTAGAATGAATCATTACACTAAGCACGTTTTAGAAAATAGGTAATTTACGTTGCTTACTTAATTTTTTCTTTAAAGAATATATTTGAAGGTATCGCTAATTAAACACCATAGCTCGATTAATTATCGAATCAAAATTTTGTTTAGGAAATGTTTACAAAATAAAATTAGAAATAATTTTGATTTAAAAACGTCTACAAGCAATAACTTTTAAATTAAATCAAAAAACTAAACATGGTTATTTGGGTTGACTGATTATTACTTATTTTTAAATAAATCTAACCTACTAATTATTGTAAGTTATTAAAAAAAAATCATTAAACTCTCTATTCATAATATTTAGTCCTTACAAAATGTATATTTTATGACGTTTCATTTTTTCTGTAGTTAATATAAAAGTGAAAATAAAAACTAAGGCAATTCTTATTGTCAACGTATATATTTAGTTTTTTGACAAGAATTTATTACATAATTATAATTAAGATACCAAGTTATAGTTTAAAATTAAATGAAAACTTTTTTTTAAATAAAGGTATTACTATATAAATAAATATAAGAAATCAATAATGGGTGTGACCTCCATTATTATTGATACATTCTTGGAGGCGTCTGCTCATTGACGCTATCAAGGTATCAATATAATTAATATTAATCGTTTCCCATGCGGTATCAATGGCTGCAATTAGTGCATTACGGTTTACTGGTATAAAATTTGGCCCTTGTTGTCTTCGGATAACAGCAAGTATTCGAGCCCAAACATTTTCGATAATGTTAAAATCTGGGCTTTTGCTGGCCAGGGTAACAGCTCCAAGTTATTTTCTCGTATCCAATTGCGCACAACCCGCGAAGTATGAATAGGGGCGTTGTCCTTTAACAACAAAAATACATTATGAAAATGTTAATTCAACAGATCCCGAACTATTTTTTGGAGAAAGTATAGTGAAATAAGAATACTTACTTGTTGGAAAATATAATCTTCGTCTGGATAAAACACTTCGACTGAAGGTTTCATAATAGTTTCCAAAATATCTAAATACGCAGCAGAATCAAGACGTCCATCGATAGCCCAACAAACTCCTGGACCCCGCGCGCTAACCCAACCCACACATTCACAGAAAAATAACCACTTCGTTTTTTAGGACATATGTGATTATTTTCGTAACGAGTTCCTTCCATTCTAAAAACTTTTAGTGGTCCATCGTTGCGGCTATTGAACGTTTTTTCGTCGCTAAAAATCACTCGATTCCAAAATTCCAAAGGTTCGTTCACATATCGCCTTGCAAATTCCAGACGACGTCTCATATTTTCGTCACTGAGAACTTCTTTCGCAGCAGCATTATACTTCTTTATTCCCATCTCCTTTAATTTTTTGTGCAGTTATACGGCATCCGGGAAAATGTGTATCTGCTATAGCCCTGGAGTATGTAGCAAATGGTTGTTCTGTTACGTAATGAAACAACTCGAGATCTTGAGCACGTGTAGATACTTTAGGTCTACCACTTCCGATGGCTCTTTCCAAAGTGTGTTCAAGATTCCATTTTACTCGGTAATGCCCTACGGTGCTTTTTGGTATATCTAACATACGTGAAATTTCACGCACGCTACGGCCCGCCGCTAATTCCGAAACAATCCGCGCTTTCAAATCAGCACCGAGATGAGGTGGCATTTTCACAACACTTGAAATTTTAAACTAAAATGGAATTTACATTTCTTACTTTATTTATTGGTTCACACTACCCCTTCTCAAACAGTAGGTAATTGTTTATTTATTACATACTTCTAATGACCAATGTAACAACCCTTAGAGCAATATGACTCAAAGGAAGTAAATTAAACAAGCAAGGATATTCTATTGTTATTGAAACTTATTCATAAAGTAAAAGCCATTTCCTTATAATGCTAATGGACAGGATTTTCTTTTAAGTATTAAGATTACAATAGAGGACTTATAAACTTTCGAAAATATCTAATTATAAATATTTACACTGCAATTGCGCTTTTTCCTTAATAATTTCTTAGCAATAACATACACGTTCTTGGTTTTAAGTTGTCATAAATTTGATATGATATAAATTTGTGTTTCTAATATTACATCACAAACTAATCTTTATTCGCCAAAAAATTGTTGCTTAAGTTGTAAAGCTTCGTACACACCTGAACAACAAACCGAGCAACAAACATAACAACGAACCGAAAGTCAAACAGAACGACAAACGATCTTTTATGATTTCCACAATCCGAACAACAAACGGAACGTTTGTGCTGTTCCCATAATTATTTTCAGTAGTTTTCAGTTCATATATATTTATTATTGAGAAGAGAAAATTGCGGAAAACAAGAAGATAGTGCCAACCAAATTTTTACGCACAAAGAAGAGTAAAAAATTATAATTTACTTTTTTTTTATTTTGGAAATTTCCCGCCCAAATGATGCTAATAGGGACATCATTTTTTTCTTGCATTCTTAAACACTGATTAATTTAAAACATTTTTCTTCTGTCAACTCCATAATATTACCTAAAACACAACAAACCCACAAAAGGGAGGACAAAAATAAATAATTTAATTCTCCCGCATAAGTTTGTTCGCCGTTTTGTTTAGATTCGTCCAAACCTGCAAACGCATTCGCGCGCATTTTCTTTGATGTCGGAGAAAAAAACCGACAAGTTGCGGGAACGCCGCAAACCGTTCGTGGAACAATCAGGACTTGCGAATCTGTTCTAAAATTCGTACGTAGCACCGTCCAAATTAATGTTCCGATTGCCGTTCGGTTCGTTGTTCTGTTTGTTCCTCGGTTTGTTGTTCAGGTGTGTACGAAGCTTTACAATAAGCATATTAATATGAACTATATCTTATGAAAGGAGAGTTATGTAACTATAATTAACGACTTAACGTTACGTTAGTAGATTCCATTTACTATTTACACATATTTTCTTGGAACATTCGATAATTAACTATCGGGATATGATGACCCTATACTTCGCAGGTTGTGCGCAACTGGATACAAGCAAATAACTTGGAGCTGTTACCCTGGCCAGCAAAAAGCCCAGATTTTAACATTATCGAAAATGTTTGGGCTCGAATACTTGCTGTTATCCGAAGACAACAAGGGCCAAATTTTATACCAGTAAACCGTAATGCACTAATTGCAGCCATTGATACCGCATGGGAAACGATTAATATTAATTATATTGATACCTTGATAGCGTCAATGAGCAGACGCCTCAAGAATGTATCAATAATAATGGAGGTCACACCCATTATTGATTTCTTATATTTATTTATATAGTAATACCTTTATTTAAAAAAAAACGTTTTCATTTAATTTTAAACTATAACTTGGTATCTTAATTATAATTATGTAATAAATTCTTGTCAAAAAACTAAATATATACGTTGACAATAAGAATTGCCTTAGTTTTTATTTTCACTTTTTATATTAACTACAGAAAAAATGAAACGTCATAAAATATACATTTTGTAAGGACTAAATATTATGAATAGAGAGTTTAATGATTTTTTTTAATAACTTACAATAATTAGTAGGTTAGATTTATTTAAAAATAAGTAATAATCAGTCAACCCAAATAACCATGTTTAGTTTTTGATTTAATTTAAAAGTTATTGCTTGTAGACGTTTTTAAATCAAAATTATTTCTAATTTTATTTTGTAAACATTTCCTAAACAAAATTTTGATTCGATAATTAATCGAGCTATGGTGTTTAATTAGCGATACCTTCAAATATATTCTTTAAAAAAAAAAATTAAGTAAGCAACGTAAATTACCTATTTTCTAAAACGTGCTTAGTGTAATGATTCATTCTACAGTCCTTCTATAAGATAACCCCTGCTGAGACTACCTGCTGTTAGAATTGTAAATGATACCCTTAAGCCCGCTTCACAATGTGCAAACTTTTGTTTACAGAAATTGTGGTGTCCAAGTTTTAAATTTCATGAGTGTACATCTATTGTTTACCTTCAGTCCATATGCTTCGACCCTTCAGAAACATGCACACCCACTGTGCGACAAAAAACGGCTAAAAAGTTATAAACTTTGCGGTTTTTCGCGATTTCCGGAAACCGCGAAGGTAATGGCAAAAATCAAACGTTCGTGACATATTCTGGATCGACCTGAAGAAGTGTGTAAAATTTCATTTCAATCGGACTAACGGTTTAGGAGTTCGAGGACAAACAAACACACACACATTCATTTTTATATACTAGATTAGTAAAATTGATATTCGTTTAATTTGAAAAATGACACATGTCGGTTATTAAAGAAATGTAGAATTTTAATTATGTTACCACGCTTAAACTCAGGGGCGACAAGTTATTTTTGCATTTGGGCGGCACACATCCTTGGCTCGACGCTGATGTCTAAAACACTTTTGTAACTATTTTTTTTATATTAATTTTATATATTTTATTTACTTTTGCATCTAGTGTTAGACTTTAACAAACACCACAGATGGCCGTTTTGATTCCTTTGATGGTTCCCGAAATCTTTACTTTTCGAATTTGGTGTGGAAACATGAAAATATTTTTTTAATTTTTTCGATTTCCAGCAGCATTTTAGGTGACTTTTACTATTTATTTGTCTCCAGGTCCTATAATCAAGATAACAAAATATGCATTTAGGTTATTCTTAATGATGGACCCATTTTTAAAAATGTGTAATTATTAAAGTACAAATTCAAATTGAACAATCTTTTGTTGTTATAAAAAAAAAGAAATTTTAAAGTTTTGTTATTAGATTATAAATGTTCAATGTGTCCACCGTTTGCTGAACGCGAAACATTTACGCGTTACGCGTTATATCGACGGGTCAATGGGGAGAAGCTCCATCCTGTTGAAAAATTGCTATAAAGATTGTTGACTTTCGATTTGTACTTTAATAAATATGAATTTACAAAATGGGTCTATCATTATAACCCTGTAACGTACCTACCTACCTACTGAATATCTTGTGTTTTTCTTTATAGTATACAGATTGTACGTCGCAGATGTAATGCTACCACCGAAACGAAACAATTGGTTAATTTTTGAAAATGAGGCTATTCATTTTTTGCTTTGTTTTTGATAGTTTAAAATGCACACAAATCAATAAAACGCTTGCAAGATGCTTCATTGTTGGTTTCTGATGCAGTAGTGCCTATAGTATATCATTAATATACTAAAATTATTATCAATTTACAACACATCATTGTTATACATGTTTCTTAATTAATCACGTAATAATTAATTAATAAATTAATTGCGGATGTCAAGTTAAAACAAACAGCCTTAATGGTACGTACTATTACAATATTTATTTCCACATTAATACAAAAACACATTTAAATTAATTTGTCAAGAAATAAAAAAATTTAACATAAACATATTTATTGCAGGTACGAAGTTTTGAGTGGCTGATATCAAAGTTGGGTATTTAATGTATATCAAGTTGGGTTTACTTGTTGATTGTAAATGCCGTTGAATTATTTGCGAACTCAATGTTTAGAACTGTGGGCAATAAGTAGTTCAAGTAAATAACACTTTGCGTGTAATTTATATAGACGACTTTATGGTACAAAAGTGGCGAGGGTCAAAGGAATTGAATGTAATAAATATATTTAGTTATACAAAAAATCTACTGCAATACTTCCTACTAGATAATATCATTGATTAGTAACTTTATAATCAATGATAATATTCAAAAGTTTTAATATATTAGTGGAAATAGAAATTGTCTTAAAAACAAATATTCTTCGTTTAACAGTTGTTATAATTTTTGTTTGTTTCTGTAAACATGTGAATTTTCAATAGATTCGATTTTAAAAAAGTTTCAAATTCTTTATAATTTGTAATATTTTTTAATGAAGTGGGTAGTTTATTAAAGTAGAGTGTGATCTTAGATTGTTGTTGTTTCTTGTGTAGTAGTTATGCACCGTGAGAAGAGGCAGCTGTCCCCGAGACCACTTAACCCCGGAATCACTTATCTCCGGAATCGCGTAGTCCCGGAATCGGTGAGTCTCGGCATTGCTTAGCCCTGAATCGCTTAGTAGTAATAATACCAAATTTAATACTTAACAATTAAAATAATATGCGACTATAGTTTTCGACTCTATAAAAATGAGTAGTCATTTTTTGAACTTTAGAGAATTTATAAGTAACAGTTTATGCATAAACTAAGTTCTTACAGACAAATTTCAAATTTAGAGATGAAGTATCGAAATACAAAAGAAGTGTTTACAAGATTGAATTGGTGTTCCATTAAAAGACTGACCTTTCGTTAAATCAAAGAATCTTAACAACCACTTTCCTGAATAATGGTAACTTATAATAGAATATCAAAATAAATAATTTGTAGAAATCTGTAGTACGTACGAGTACATGGCTCTTGCTTAAAATCGTTTGTAGTGAAGTATAGGGACATAAGGTTATTCTTCTTTTTCAACAATAAAAAAAGTTTTTATTAATTGTATTATATTTATAATGAATGCATTTTTTAATAGTTCGCAAATATGTTGTTGCTATAATAAATGGTAAAATGTATTATTTTAGGTTAGATAAATTAGTTTACGTGTTTTACTATTTGTGTCGACACGACTCATGGCAAAATCAACAATGAACACACTTAGGTTTTACTTTCTATGAAAAATGTCCGATACATAAATGTCCGGTAAAGATATACAAAGGGACTGTGATTCACTTACCTACCTATTTCATTATTGTGCTAATTTATAAATTGTTGTGCTTTTTTTTAAAATTGTTGGTGTGTCGTCTTGGTTTGCCGATTTCTGTCAGGTTAAAATTTCTAGCCCTTTTACAAGTTTGTTTGTTTTGCTTTTCATAAATCCTACTTGTAAAACTCGATAGGCTTCAGAAGCCTTCAAACATCGTTCGCTTTGTACCTGTAACCCACTCTACAACATAGGAGCTACGGGTAGGTTTCTGAGCTGCTTGAAGATATTTATTAGTTTCACACACACCTTCTTCTAACTATTTAGTTCTTTTTCCAAATTTCTTTTCCCGCCTGTATAGTAGAACCAAAATCGGAGGTTGTTTATCTGGTACAATAATGCAGTGCTCTATATAATCCATTGGTTCTCCTAAAGCGAAAGTATCGGGTTCTTGTGAAATCAATTGCAAAAGTTTCTCATATTGTAGGTACATCATTTAATAACGTACCATCTTTATCACGCAATTCAGCTGAATTTTTTTATTTATTCGTATGGTACATTTTCATTATTGTATTGTGCTACGGTTAATTGAAGAAAAGTAAGTTTTGCCGGCAGCCGAAGAGTAGGGCGTGGGTGAGAAAAAGGATCCACCGCTTCTTCAGAACTGTCTTGATTTAATCCGAGGGCGCCATAGTCCTAATGCGTGGATACAAACCTGCTTCCGAACTAAAGAAACAGACGCAACAATCAACCGTAACAAATTAAAGGAGCAATAAATACAATAAAGAGAGAGAGAGACACAAGTAACCTACAAAACGTTATATTTAATAACACACCATAAAGAAGAAAGAACAGAGCACAATTTAAATATATCCACAACGTAAGTTAATTCTAGGAAGCGTATTCGTTCGTACCCATATATATAGTCGTGCACAAAAGAAGGAAAAAATATAAGATTAATAGCAAGTTAATAATTTATGCGGTACGCCACTGGCGTTATTTAATCTAGACAAGATGGCGACGTAACCACACCCGCACAATACGAAGGTGTATTTAGTGTTCGCAGTTGCAATATTTAGCGTTAAAAAGTATCGGAGAGTTAGGTGTTTCCCCAAAAGAGCGCTCTTCCGTGGTCTTACCCTTATACTCTAAAAATCCCTGCAATGGTGGGTAAATGAAGCAAGTTCGCGCCTTTACGGTACACATTCGTTTACAGATTGGGCAAGTATATGCGCCACAACAAGTTAATTAATTATATTGTAGTGAATTAACAAAAAAATATAAATACGTGAACAAATACGTTTCGAGTTCCAAAGATTTAACTGCACTTAAGGTGCCAAGACAAGTTGTACTTATTTAGGTGTTACGCTTGAGACGTTTTCGGTAGCAGTGTGACGTCCCGGAGATGGTTTGTTTTCAGCGCAGAAGTATAATTAGAAAAATCTGACCTTATGTTGTAGATAGAGGTTTACGATGTTGACACACACAGGAGAAGATACAGATATGTGGTGTCGGTTCCAGCTGCGGCGACCCCTAATTTCGGTAGGATGTCCCGTACTTCAGCAATCTTAACAGCAAACCCCAAGTATGCGACACATGCAGCGACAAGACAATAAAAGGTAGAAAGAGATCCCACGATGAATTTAATCAGCCAGGTAATTGGTTTTGTTTAGGCCAAAAGAACCTTTAAAGCCGAGTAATTTTAATCCCGAGTAACTCTAATCCCGGAGTAACTCTAATCCCGGAGTAACTCGCCTTATCTGAAAATTATGCACGGTGTAACGTTGAAGAAGCCATGAAGAATATTTGTCGTACCTGAGTGCAATCGAGCGACCATTAGAAGAAATTAGTACACGCATCCGTCCTAAGATAAACTTCAGAAAATCGAGTAATCAATCCTTTCCCCAGCTAAAATATACCGCTATACATTGAAAGTTTGCAGGGTCCTATACATACCACTAGAAAATTTGACGGAATTACGATTAAGCACTCAGATGAAGGCAAATTTGAATTTCACGTAACACGACGTGATAGTAGTTGTTACAAGGCGGAAATTGAAGATCAGCCGAAAATGTATTGGCCAATTAGGACAACGCGGAAGTTGAATTCTGGGAATTAAATCCCAAAAATTTTCGTTAAGGAGCGAACACGGAGAAATGTCGCGTTTACACTCGACTTCGTGTATTGTGTGTTGCCTAACTCACAGTGACCGTTACAATTTTGGTGTTAAGTGTTGATGAATTTATACTGGGAATCATGTGATTCAAATAAAAAACTGTGACGGTTGTTAGATTCATCTTTAAAAACCATAAATTACCATTGAGATCCAAAATAATGCTAGCTGCTTTAAAAATCATCACCTAATAGTACTCGATTTCAACTTCACCGTTCAGCACTAAAATTTAGAAGAAATTTGGCGGTCTGCAATCGACTCATCAAATACTGTAAGTAATGCTGCTTAAGACCGTATGATGCCTTGGCCAGACGTATATTTAAATTTACTTTGAAAGTAAACAACGATCTTTAACAACTTCGTAAAATTTGCCACTCATAATGCTTCTTCTAGCTACTGTGTTAGCATAATACTATTTTTACCAAGAATGGCAATACACAATAGAGATCGCGAATGGATTACTGTAGGTTCTT